>RXPK01000035.1:0-157755 GCA_004143645.1 Protaetia brevitarsis
TAGTCCACTGGCGTACTATAAATGTCCCACTAGGCTGATTTTAGAAAAATGTAGACAAACAAATATTAAAGTGAGCTGACGTGATTAAACGTAGTGGAATTTCCGTTGCACAAACGCGTAAAAATATAAGATAACGAAGAGTCGGTGCGAGACGAATGAAAGTGGTTTAACTGCGCGCGCAACGAAGTGGTAGAGCATTCATAAATGAATTGTCATTTCGCAAAATTATTATGAAATGAATATTAAAGATTAAAGGAGTCAAAACCAGTGATAGTTTAGTAAATGAAAGAAAAACCAAAACACACATATTGGCTCAATGGATTAATATTCGTTTTATAATAAAATTAAAGCATATTTTTGTGTTAAAACGAAGCTATACACACGGAATATTTGCTTTTATTTATTTCGTCAAATGCCTATTAACTTTCTCATAGCACATATTATATCTTATTTACCACTGTTGATTTATTAGCGGTGATAAAATATTTTTGCTTTTAGTGGACTAGTGGACATTTAAAATAATCTTTGTTTCTTGATATATAAATTTATGTTTTTTTTTGCCAACTCTTGTCAATATATCTGCAGTTAACAGCGAAAGAATATTATCTTGCTAAAAACTGAAACAAAAATATCAGAAAACATTAATCGATACACTTTATCGACAAAATCTATAAATTTTTCTTTTTTTTTAAATTCACTCTCAGAAATACCATGATGTTTGAAAAACATAAACTCATATTTGTCTCCAAAATTATTGTTTACTGTTTTCATAGGATAGTCGATGGCGTATCGAACAAGAATTTTTTTTTTTATCATTTTGCTTAAAATGTAACTTAAAACATTACAGTACAAGTTTCAATCGCAGCCCAGTAAAAAAAAAATCAAATCTTCCGCAATTATATTCAGTAACTTCAACTTAAAGGTATTCAAATAACCATTAATGTAATACAAAATCGTAGGTAAGTTCATGCTTTAATGTTGAAGCTCCTGAAAATAACTGCGCGAAATTTGAATTTGGTTTACTGGGAGGGGTCTTTACAAAAAAAATATGCAACATTATTATTATCTGGTTGCACTTTTAAGGTATTTTCCTCAATTTTGTTTTTATCAAAGTGTACAAGTACAAGTACGCTAGCATCAGACATAAGCTTTTGTCGCTGTTGAACTTTTTCTGTTTCATTGTTTGTAGAATCAATATAGAAAATATAATTGTTGGACATTATATGATTGTACATATCTTATAATGGTTAGAACTGTCAAACTATATATTTGTAACAAAAAAATGATTAAAAATAGAAACAAAGGAGAGAATTAGCAGAATTCAATGCATTTACAATTTCTAAAAGATTTTCATTTTTTTTTTCGTTCGCTACTTTTAGGAAATCTCAGATTGCTTTTGGAAATGGGACATAATACTAGAAAATTTTATAGGTATGCAACCAAGTGCAAATGCAGACTTTTTATAATAAATCATAAAATTGGAATTTTTATAAATCATCAATAAAAATCATCGATTATAGCGTACCTCTGTTTAGTACGTTAATTAAATAGCGATAAAGTATAATAGATGCATTCATAAAGAACAATTCTCCAAACATACATTCATCCTGTAAAATAACTTGGATAAATATAAACCGCAAAACTAACACCTAGCATCCGATTCTCAGACCATCTACTTATTTATATGCCAGGGGGTAGAATTCATATTTGCCGCGATTATTTATAGTTACTGCCAATAGAAATAGTTTTCTGAATTGCCCACAGCTGTAATACTCAAGTGCTTCCATATCAAGTACACAGTTCGGTTGGTCCACTGTTTATTTTCGTACGTATCTTGCCCCGCCGCTTTTTAACTGCCACCCCGAAGAAGCTACAGTGGCGCCGCTCTAAAGTACGCCAGCGGAACTATACGTCTTTGACCATATGTATACTAGTATTATATTTGGTTCTACTAAAAAATAACCTTAAGAAAAGTTTTTGTACTATTTGCATTCTAGTTTGTAACAAACTTTGATTTCCAACAACTTTCGAGATATGACATCATTGGTACCTTAATATGACTGTCAGTAATACCGAGTAATGCAAATAATTTCATTTCTGCTAAAAGTTTCCATGGCAACATAAAAATACGAATATTCTTTATCAGATATATATGACAAAAAGATTTTAATAGTCAATGCTTTATTTTAATATTTTGTAGTGTTTTCCCTATGGGTTTATTCATTTCTGTTGGTTTGTCTCCACAAATATAATAATGAGCAGATGCATTCGTTTCTGTGAGAGTGTTGCACTTGTTTTCATTTACCATGGCCCTATGTAAAACAAAATTTACATCAAAGTTATTACCATTTAGACACAACTTAAAACTAACAAAGTTCAATTGTTTGTATTTTTATTTCGGTTTCCTCTCATTATACCAAGTCGGAACAACTTTTATTAAGTATGAATTTGATAGGATTGCAGTAAAAAAATTATCCTGGGCGATCGTTTATCCACAAATTATCTCCTGATTCTACAACGACCGCTTTTAAAGGGACAAGATAAAAAATTAGTATTCGTCTGTGTGTTATCATAATTTTGAAACCTTCATTTGTACAGACTATACCTGCCACTCTCATGAAATCCACGCTTACATATTAAATTTGGATTGGAGAACATTATCTTCGCAGCTGTTAAAAAAAGTACATGTTGAAGAAAGTTTAAAATTGCGTCTTATTTTTTTTTTTGTTTGGAACAAGAAACGTCGTTCAATGGTTTTAGGAAATATTCTAAAAAAAAACGATTAAATGAATAAAAGAGACATTTTAAGCAAAAGTTTGCAATTTTTTTTCCATAATTTGTTTTAGTATGAGTCAACAAACATTTTAAGACAGGAACCCAAAAACGTTTTTAGCTTTTTGGAGAAAATCCTATTTAAAATTGATTTTTTTTCATAAAAAAAAGGTAAATACATGCCTTCCACGGGTCTGAACATTATTTGTAGTTCATAAATTCAATTCCGAATTAAGTCTTTCTAATTTAAAAGAATATCTAATACGGTTGATAACTGTTTTCTCGTCAGAACCGTGTTATTATATATATTTTTTTTACATTTTTGGTTCAATTGTATTTGTTCACTCACCTTTCGACCTTCCACTACAACATATATACGTACTGCTGTGTACTGACTGAATTTGAAAATACAAAAAGAATATTATATATAAAATTAAACTAAATTAGCTAGCTCAATGGATAAAAATCTTAAAAGGGCGCAAAAGAACAAATAACCTCAGAGTTACCCCGCGAATTAAAACTTGAATCTAACCACGGCAAGTAATTGTGGGTGAAAGAAATCTGATTAACTTAATTACCCCAAAAATTGAAAAGGTTTAAATAAAAATAAAAGAACAGAATTTTAACTCAACAACGTTAATTAACAATCAAAAATTTATTATAAAAAAAAGAAAAAAAAAGGTTAATTACAATTTTGCAGAAAAAAAAACCACGAACAGAGGGTTCTGGCCTAAATCAAAACTGCACGTGATTCTAAAATACAATAGGACAATACTATTTCCTACATCAAAGCAAAAGATTAATTAGTACAGGAAGATAATTCTTTTTTTCAAAACAATCCACGTGGTTTCAAATTAACACAAACAAAATTAAACGTGGATAATTTCTAGTAAATAACAAGAATGAAAAACTAAAAGCAAGCACAAAGCTTCTACTCACCCAACCAGAGGTGATTAATAATTAAAATGAAACAGAAAGAAATGAAAAATGGAGAAATTATTTTTTTAAAATATAATGAAAAAACTAAACTGAAATATATCTTCCTGCACGTAAAATAATAAATGATCTTACAACTATGATGTGCACACATCAATATAATAACAATTATTATTAAGCGAATTCCTTGATGGACGAAATATATTCAAATTATGCGAATCAAATTAAGATATCAAAAGTATTAACAAAATGGCAGCAAACAATTTAAAAATACATGTACTCACGCGGACAGTCGACCAAGGAACTGCCTCACAAAGTTGAACAGTCGTTTTCCAAACAACAACAGCTGCGTACAACGCAACGCACAAAATCTCCAGCAAAATATAAAAGGAAAAGCGCTAACATACAAGAGCAAATAAAAGGCATCTAAATAAATGAAATCAATTTAAAAAAACTGAACACTTAAACAAATAAATTAAACAATTAACTCATTAACTTAATCTTATATAAAAATAAAATCTGCATCTGTGAAAATTCTCTGGAAACATTGACAAAGGCTGAACGGAGTAAACACGACAAAATCTATGCAACTTAAAAAAAAAAACTCTCGCGAAAACTGGGTGTCCGTCCACAGCAGTACGAAATATTAGTAAAAAAGTAGCTTTTTTCATTTTTCTCCATTACTCGACGCACTATGCGTCGTCTAGACAACATGTGTTTATTATACTACGCTCGCAAAGTAAATAGATGGTTTATACCTTTCTCACTTTATTTATATCCCGTTCTAAACCTGATACAAGACTTTTGTCTTATATAATACATCACACATTGGATTTCGAACAATAAACGCGTACTCCAAACATGAACGTGTTCAGTACAAAGTGCTACAGTTATTAAACTGTTTACAAATGGGCAATAGAAATCCTAATATTCTGTTAGCTGATAAGACCATACTAGGCCATACCTCTCAAGGTTTCTCAAGTTTCCACTAAGCAAAATGCTGCTAAATACCCTTTTATAGGGAACAACCAAGCTGCTTGAGTGGAAGTAAGAGATCTAATAGAGGTGGTACAATAGGCATCTAGGTCAAGCGCCTAGTTTAGGAGAAGTTTACTGCCTGGACTGTAGATGCCCACCCTAACTTCTAAAAAAAAAAAAAAGAAGTACCATACTAGCAGTATGTTTCCTGAAAGAAATCAAAAAATCAAAAACAATCCCAAAATCCTTTCTGCTATTGCATCTATGTAGAAGGATATCAGACACGGTATAGGAAAACAATCTAGGCACTTTCTTGCCAGTGTACGTAGAACACCAATTCAAAAGTTTATTAAGATTTAGTTGCACTCCGACAATCACTAGTAGACTCAACAGAACTGAAAATCAACATCATCACCAAATAACAAGATTTCACTTCATATTCCTTATTCCTTTTTCTTTGTATATTCTTTCTCGCAGCCAATAAAACTATTCAATTGGTAATTAATTACGTGGAATACACAGTTTCATAATTTTCATCTTCCTCCAATATCTAAAGGTTTCCAAATGGTGATAAAAATATATCCTAAACAATATCAAACCTGACTAAAATTCAGTTATAAAAGAGATATCTTTCGGTGCGAATAAGGCCGTTCTCAATAATCCTTCAATCCCTTTTATTATACATCCTCCAGCAGACTCCTCTGCAAAACATACCTAAATGCATGCGCCGTCACGTATTCAGCTTTGGTTGAACCACGTTCACATAATCCCCCTCGCAGCACCATACGACTCATACAAATAAATACAGAAAACTTAAAGGATAACGCGTCTCTCGCATCTCCTTTCCAAACGGAGCCCAATCCGTACCACCCGCCAACACAATGCCACAGAAAATATATTCCCCGAACGATCCACCAACAACGAAACGACTACACGGCGTTCTGTTGTGATAGTCCTTTGTCGGTATTTCATCTTAGGTGGCGAGGTCTCGCCGTGCGGCTACCTCGGATTGAGTTTTTATGGGAAGATTCCGATTCTCCACGATTTATTTGTCAGTTCTGTATGTGCGCCCTGAAGGGGGGTACTCGATATTTTTGTTTATGGGGCTGTTATAAATTCGATGACGGTGCGTTCCTAGAGCGTGCGATACAATAAAAATGGGAATATGAAGGGTTTTATTGCTCGATTTTAGTACTTGGATGGGGAAAACGTGTTTTTTGAGTTATGTTTATTCATGGCTCTAATAGATGCGATACGATAAAAGTATGATACTTTAAAGATAGTATTTTAGAAATATTTATTATCAATGTAATAATAATAATAATACTTATTTATTTATTATGTTAGTTATACATGTATGTACGTGCATACATGTAAAAATTAATGCCTAGATTTTAAGAGAAAATTTTACAAAAGTGCTTAGATTAAGACAAGAGAAGAGAAAAAGAATCAATAAAGAAAGAAAATCAGATTAGTGTCGCAGAAGTTTGCAGTCACAGAATATATCATTATAGTAAATGTTTGCCAATTTACACATGTTGAAGAGAGGTGCAGTATATAGCAGGTTGGTTTTGGGAGTCGGTAGTTTAAAGTTGACAGAATTACGGGAGCGGAACTGAGGTACGTAAAAATCCAACTTCGACAGCAAATCTAAGCAATCTATATCGCCATTCACTAGTTTCCAAATAAATTGCGCTCCTTGCCTATCCCGACGCTCTTTCAAAGAACAACAATGTAGTCGTTGTAACAATAGCTGGTAGTGATATCCTCCAGGAGGATACTGTCCGTCTAATTTATAAATGACATATTTCAAAAATCTTCGCTGTACTCGCTCAAGTGAAAGTTGATGACACACATAATAAGGAGACCATACAGGTGAGCAGTATTCCAGGCAGCTGACGACGAAAGAGAAGTATACTGATTTGAATAATTGTAAACTAGTAAAATGTTTCGTATTTCGTATAATGAATCCAAGTCGTGCAGATGACTTCTGAACAATACTATTTATATGCGGAACAAATGTTAAGCAGCTATCAAACGTTATCCCAAGATTTTTGACTGTGTCCGGTTTTGATAGTTTAATTCATTAATGTAGTATTCGGATGGGAGTGGATTCCTTTTACGTGTATATGAATCTGACTGACACTTTGCAATGTTCAACTTGAGGTTATTTTGCCAGCACCAATTGGAGAGTAGATCCCAGATTATATTGTAACTGTTGGATATCATTATAATCTTCAATCGTTGCGTAAATCTTCACGTCATCAGCGTATGCAAGTGTAGGACAAGTTGTTCTAACAAGTCATTTAAGTATATATTAAATAAGACAGGACCTAAGTTAGAGCCTTGTGGAACTCCGGCAAATGAATAAAGTAGATATCGTGAATTACTGAAAAAAATGGTATTTTATGATAAACTTCTATGCCAAGTTTAAGCTCTTTACAAATACTGAAGGAGCCCATAGAGGCATTTTTAATTTCTTTATTAACAAAGACAAAAAGCACCCAAGCTGGTTTCCCCGATTTTGATAAAATTTGGTGGGAATATAGAACATCGAAAAATATTTAACATGTCTTTTTTAACGTCCCATATTTGGTTCTAGGGGGGTAAAAGATGGCTCAAAGTTTCCCTTAAAAATACATTTTTTTCAATATTTCAGAAACGAGAAGAGATATCGAGATAGCATAAAGATCAGATCGTTTCTTGTTAGCAGCCGTGCGTTTTAGGTTGACAAGAGAACAGTGGCGCACCCACGGGTTGGTTAGGGGTTAAAAATGCAACTTTTTCTTGCCCTTGCTCTAGTATATTATAAATTCAAATTCTCTTTTCTTAGTCTTAAGCAACATGAAAACAATAATTAAGTTACGTGCTTTTGGATTTTTTTCTAAATATTCATTTTAGGAAGGTATCGTCATTTCGTAGGCCTACAGAAAACTACTATCCTTCAAATTTTTGAAATTATATCTAATGTGGCATCGTATTTCAATTACAAATCGTGTATTATATTAAATAAATATAAACAAGTGAAGTGATACGTACAAATGATAATTGTGCTAAAAAAAGTTCGTGCCTTGTTGGTCACCTGGTAAATATAAAAATTACTTTTTCGCGTCTCGGTAAATCCATATGCTTCTGTTTGTCGATGTATAGAACTGATTATAAATAAAAGTTAAAAAATAATTCTTCTACATTCAATATGAAAACACCGAGGACTAATCTACTGCTAAGGTCAGCTCTCTATCGTATGACAAGAAATGCTGAAGCGCACTTTGATGATATTTTCGTGGGAACTATTTTACAGTAGATGTTGATTAATTTTTTGTTCATGTTTGGTGATTCCTCCTCATTTGAAGGAATATGATGTTGTGCTTTTGAGATGTGGATTTTGTTTGTAGTAAAAATGCACTTTACTTAACTTTACTTAACACTATTATATATTGAGATGAAGGGTCGATGTAATCTACACGGACTTATCAAAAGCCTTCGACTCAATTGATCATGAAATTCTTCTTGGTAGGTTATCCTCCTTTGGCTTTGTTCCTTCTTTCCTGAACCTACTCCGACCTTACCTCAGCCAAAGACGTTGTTATGTAGCCTATAACGGTTTGTTTCTGACGACTTTATTCTTCCGGTGTTCCTCGGGGATCAAGTCTTGGACCTCTACTATTTGTATTATTTATAAATGACTTACTTTTGAAGATTGATTCTCCGATACTTGGATACGCCGATGATATCAAGATCTTTTCAGAGATTACCTGTACCGCTGATGAAGAGGTGTTACAAAGAAATTTAAATGTGCTCTATCTAATCTCAATCTAAATCTGTGTGACGAGAATAAGCCTTACCTTCTTGTCAACTGCCCCGCCGTGCATGGGGAGAGGCAGACGCACTTTGGGGTCCATCATTTGGACGAACCAAAAGTCAGTAAATTAACTCTCAGCCAGATTGCGAACTTTTATGATAAGGTGCAACCTGATAGAACAATTGAATTTTAAATATAAGTAGGTATAATATGTTTGAAGGGTAAACTTTAGGTAATTAAACTAATATTAAATTTGCACGAGCAATTATTAACCCTTTTTTCTGTTAGTATTTGTTGTATTATTACTTATACTTATGTTATCAAGAACTGTGTTCACTTTTTTGATATTTAACTGGGGTAATTGGGGCAACCTTTGAGACAATAAAATATATTAATTCTTATAAATTCATGATATCAAAAGCGTTTGATAAGATATCAAGGAAAATGGGTAAATTTTGGAAAAGAAAAGTGTACCAGTATCCCTTACAAAAGCAATAAATGTGTGCAAATGAGAACAGGGTGTATGTAAGGGCCGATAACATGGAATCAGTTGAGTTTACTATTAAATCTGGTGATAGATGACATTACAAAAGAAACCAGAAGTGTTACCAATTAACTCTACATACACTGTAAAAAAAGTTGCAGTAAAATTACATATAAAATCGTTGGTAACAAAGTTGCCTCCAATTTTACAGGTAAATTTGCTTCATAAGGTAAAATTTCTACCATCTAGTAAATTTCACATGCTGATGTGTTTTTCAAAGATTGTACTGTAAAATTCGTATGTAATATTTATATGAACTCTATATTTACCGAACACTGAAGTCATTTTCATATGTATTTTTATAAACAGAGCAAGCTACTTACCTGATTCTTTTATAGCACTTAATAGGCCATACTAAATCACTTAACCAGGGATCAAGAATGAACATGCTTACGCGAAACATACGATTGCTTGTGACGTATATGATATCATTGAGCCAATAATAAGTTCGACAAACGAATAGAATTACCTACGCGCACAGATAAATAATCCAATAACCAATCACATTGCGGCGTATGAATTTCGTATTTTCCATGATATCTATAGTTTTACCCGAAAATTCAAGTAAAAACAAATAAATATAAAAGATCCTCATATTTTTACAGCAAAATTAATAGTTCACTAGTAAAATTACTTTTAAAATGCACTAAATACCCCAAAAAAATGTCAATTTTACACTTTTAAGTAAATTTTGAGAATAAACACAAAATTGTACATGTTTTTTCCTGTATTTTCCTTTTGAATTTTTGTTACATCTTAAACTTACATAAAAAGCTATAAATTTTACCGAAATTTCTTTTTCCATGTTAAATATCCTAGAAAAACCATGTAAAACAAAATTTACATGATTTATTGTGGTAAATTCACAACGTTATTACATGTAATATTCCTGATTTACCATGGCAAAATTACTGTAATTTTTTACAGTGTAGACCAGAAAGAACTGAAATTGATATATGCGGAAAGAATGAAATAGAAATAAGAAATAATTTTCAAATTTGAGAAGAAAAAATAAAAAATCCATTTAAAATAACGGAGTAAATATACGTTTTCCTACTTTTGGAACAGCCTGTACAGTCAAAAATATTTTTACGTTATGCAGCATTGAATTCTGTTAAGCTTTTGTATAAAAGATTTTTTCCTAGAATCAAAAATAGAGATGTAGTCAAGGACCCAGTCTTGGATAGGACACTTGTACATGGCAACAATAAATTTTACAGCAAATTTAAACTTGTTAAAATACCACCAAACTTGCCACACGTACACATTTAATAATTTAACATACTTTAGGGGTTTTTTTTTTAATTTTTTGATCATCGGATTCTTTCACGAGATAAATGACTCAACCGCCTTTTAATTTTTATATGATGCCGAAACACAAGTCATTACCACCTTTCCAAAATGCCACATTGGTAGCATTCTAAGCTACACCCACATACTACTCTCGAATTAGCCATATTAATGCTCAGCGTAAACAAGAAAAGGAGAAACCAGTCACATGCACATCCAAATTACAGAATATATTTGTGTACTGACTCCGAAAGCAACGACCATTGTCCAGGCCGTGGAAAAATAAATAAAGAGGTTACGCCACGCCGATCTCCCAGTCAGTAGCCATATCGACCATGCGATCCGACAGGTGGCCTAGAATCGGACAACGACGCTTTCTCACCTTCGTCTTTGGGCCGACTAATATAATGAGAGCGACCGACTGGACTCTGTCTGAGGAGGAGTCGCCCGGTCTCACTTCCAATACAAATATTTTACAAATCATGAAACGGCCATTAAGCGGGACGAATTCCATTCTAAACGGACTGGACCACCTACAACACACGCCGACCGGCAAATAAAGGGCCTCAAAATTAAACTGAGACCGAGGCGCGTCCGACTGCTCTCGCGCTGTCGACACATTCTAATTTGGTGTTTTGTCGCGTCGTCCCCGTCTCTTCTCGTTCCCGTTGTGTCTCCTCCTTGGTTCGTTTGGACAAATTTTCCGTGGGAAAACGCTCGAGTGTTGTATGGGCACGCTGATCGCCTTCGAGATCGTGCCATTGTTATGGTAATGTCGAGAATGTTGGATGGGTTATAAGGTTTAAGGAGGGAATTATCACCGTCATTATAAAAAATATCGTGTAGTTTTATTTAACTTAGATGATATAGACGTATTGCAGTATCTATGGATAACCGAAAAGAATAAGTAACCTAGTTTGTTTTGTAAATAAAAGGGACATAAACGTACAGTCTAACGGAGTAAGCACCAGGACATTTTTCTAAAATAGTTTTAAGGACAAATCATACGACTGTTGCTTCGTTTTCGAGATACAGGGTGTTAAAAAAAATATATTTTTGTCGTTTTATTAATTAATGCCAAACGATATTCTAATGATACTTCTTAAACATAATAAGGCGTTAGAGCACTTTATTTTGGGTAAATTATAAACTTTAAAATCTGAGTAATTGTATCAAAAAATCGACAGTTGACCAAACCATACTGGATGAAATGGTGAGAGAAGGGAACAAAATGGGACCGAAATTAATGAGACTAGACAACAAGAGAAAGTAAAAATAATTTAGTTAAAATAGGAAACCACACATTTGAAAAGGTGAACAGATTTAAGTATTTAGAAGTGACGATAACAAATGACGGGAGCAGGGACGCAGAAATAAGAGAAAGAATAACCAATATGAACAAAGCCTATCAAGCAAATAGAAAACTCTTAAAAAGTATAATATTGGGCAAGAGAACAAAAATGAGAATTTATAAGACTATAATACAGCCGATAGTACTATACACTGCAGAGATAATAACGATGACTAAGAAACAAGAAGAGGAGCTTAGGACACAAGAAAGAAAAATACTAAGAACAATGTTAAGCTCAATAAAAAATGTACAACGGTGAATATAGAAGAAGAACCAATTATGAATTAACAAACGAGCTAATGGAAGGTGACGTGGTTAAAAAAATTAAGAGGCAGAGAGTAAAATGGTTGGAACACGTGCGGAGGGCCGGGAATGGTGCAGTAATCCGCAGTGTCTTGGAATGGCAACCACGAGGAAGGAGAGGAAGAGGCAGGCCTAGATCTACATGGCTACAAGAAGTTAAAGAAGACCTTAACAAAGCCGGTATTCATCGATGGCAGGAGAGGACACAAGACAGGGACAGGTGGAGGGATGTGTGTGAGAGGATATAGGAGAGGATGGGGATTGATCTACCCGTATGTTGATAATCTAGAAAGCTCTAGGAGCGGCGATACCCAGTAAGGGTGCTTAGCCATTATAAAATCTGAGTAAAGAGGGTTAATTTTGCAAAAATCGGTAATACGGACCTGTTAAATAATCGAAATTCTTATCGCATATGATATAAAAAAATAATTTTAAGGAAATTACGTTTTCAAAAATTCAAAAATAGGCTGATGTCAGCTAGTATAATTTTAAAAGGTGCTTCTTTCTCATTGGTTGATAGGGAACTGGAGATCATTGAAAATAATTAATTTCGTAAAGCAGACTCGACT
Organism: Protaetia brevitarsis; assembly: GCA_004143645.1. Taxonomy (NCBI): domain Eukaryota; kingdom Metazoa; phylum Arthropoda; class Insecta; order Coleoptera; family Scarabaeidae; genus Protaetia; species Protaetia brevitarsis. The sequence continues at coordinate 12,546 of RXPK01000035.1, forward strand.
CGGACGACTTGGAAAAGAGCAATCGGGTTTTTGCTATACGTGAAGTTAAATGAAGGCCCGCGCACTAGTTCGGTATTTTCCGATGCGATCCGATCCGAACCAGTGCGCGTTCTGCTTAAAACGTATGAACACGTGAAGCGAAGTTGTCCGAACCGAAATTAACCTGTCGATCGGAAGGAGGCGCTTTAAACAGTAAATATAGTTTTCTTCTATAATAATTTCAAAACAACTTATGGCAAAACAGTTATTAAGTAAAGTGTTTTTCAGTATTTTATAACCTCCCATTTAATAATTATATAATATTGACTTTGGTGAGCACCTTTTAAAAAAATCTGGACTAGTTTGACAATTATAGGGAAGGTACTTAAGGGAAAAATCTCGTGTAATAACTAAAATTTTTTTTTTATGAAAAAAATAACGAATTCTCCCAAAACTGTTGTGGTTTATTCAGGTACTCTTGAAGTATAAAATAACTGGCTTTCAGTCTGATATATCAATGATATTTTCATTTATAAGAGCGGATATCCAACATATCCAAATTCGATACGTCAATTAGCCCGATTTCTAGCTCCTCACACAGGCGTCGGAAATATAAAAATTAAAAAGTCTTTGAAAGTTTATGTCCGTAGTAAGTCGGTCAATCAAAGAACTTGGCTAAATATCAATATTTCACAAAATGGCGACCATTTGAAAAAAAAAAACGATTTTTACTTAAAAATTTGCTTGAATTTGTTACAAAAAAAATTGTTGAAAGATTTTTTAAAATTTGAAGTGCTTCACCGACAAATGACAGATTTCAGTAATCTGTTTACGCAAGTTCAAGTCGATTGGTCAAATACTTCGTGAGTTATTAATCGAGCAATTTTGAAAAATGTAAAACCGAGAAAGAACGCGTTCGAAGATTTACATAGTGAAAATTGTTGCGTTTGGACTTTGGTGTTTTTCTATTATCATGACTTTCTTTCGGATAACTTGACATTTCTGCAGGCGTTGGGCATGCACTTAGAAACGGGCACGCTGTTTCGGGCTAAAGAGCCGAGCTGTGGCTCTGGGATTTTCACTGAATGTTTTTGGGATGCCAAGTTATTGTTTGAGCAAAAGAAAAATAGATTTTTTTGGGCCTGCTACACCCGATTCTCTCCTTAAAACAAAATCTGAGATTTACTTCTACTAAAAATTTACCAATTTATAAGATATTAACATTATATAATTAATATTTCAGAAGTTTTTATTAGAGAATAAAAATTTGCAATATAATTAGATTTTTTCAACTGCCTAATTATTAATTATTCATTACAATTGCAACTTTAATACCTCGAATGCGGATTCAAAGGATTCGAACTTAATAAGTTTTTAGTAGAAATAATTCTCGCAATTGTATTTTACTGTTTCTAGATCAACAGCCTCCATCGCCAAAAGATGCCATATTTGAACTCAAAAATAGGTTTCATGTGCTTGATTGGTTAGCAAGGATGGCTTACTTATCTGATATATTTAGTATCCTAAATGAATTTAATTTAAACTTGCAAGGTACAAATATAAATATTTTCAAAATTCAAGAGAAAATGGAGGCAATAAATAAAAAAAAAAGGCTGTCAATGTGGAACCAACGACTTAGAGAAAATTTAAAATCATTTCTAGTTTTGTGGTCTAAATTTTTAGAAAGCCTCTTCTAAGTTAATTTACAATTAAAAACACTTTTTGCGTTAATTCAGTAACACTTACCGAATTATTAAAACAAACTGACTGATATCTAGATGATATAGATTCCGTTAAATCATATAAAAAATTTGTGGATGAGAAATCCATTTACAGTAAACACAGAAAGTGAAGGAACTTTGACTTGAATTAGCGAGAAGTTGATAATTTAATTGAAATATCTTGGGATACCGCTCTAAATGAGAAATTTGGAAATAGCACCCTAATCAATTTTTACTTGAATTGCAGAGAAGAATATCCAAATTTATCCCACAAAGCGGTCTGAGTTTTAATGCCATTCGTAACAACTTATTTGTTTAAAACTAAATTTTCTACTCTAATTTTACTCAAAAGTAAATATAGGAAGATGCTGGATGTCGAGGCAGATATGAAAGTGAAACTAACTTCTTTTCCTCCCGATTTAGGGTTTTTATCTAACGATAAACAACAACATCTTTCACATTAACCACATAATTTTTTCGTGTCCCTAATGTTATTTGTTTTATTTATTCTCTTGCAACTCGGTTGAATTTAATAAAATTGTAAAATTGAATCGAATATATTATTTATTCTTTATGTGTTGCATAATGTTTATTTTCAACGTGACTCGTTTTTCTAGGTAAGTTTGATAATTTACTGAAATGCTTGTCGTTTCGAACAAAAGTTTCTAGATATCATTACACTGATTTTAAAATTTGGGCCAGATTTTCGTTTTCTTTTTGTTTTATGCCTTATATATATGAACTACATTTATTTCTTTTTTATTATAGGAGGATACACTGAGAGAAATATTCTTTCCATTTAAAAGGAAATACATTAAACCAAATGTTTTTGCGTTTTCTGTATCGCCAACATGATTTAGTGTTTCCTTGAAATGGAATGTAATTTTAAATTCACGCATTTCTTCGGAAATAATATATTTTTCGTTGAAACAGTTTATTCTTTTAAGTGAAAGATATTGATAGCTGATTCAAGTCCTCCTTATTTTGAACTTGAAAATTATGCGTATTGCCAGAAAACCGTAAGCGTTTTGATTCAAAAGATTTTTCCTTTTCTTATAACATTTTAGACTTAAGCGTATACACAACAAAATGCCGTGATCATTTTTAATCGAAATGAAAATGAATTATCTCCAAAATACCCTTGCACTTAAGGAAGGGTTTGCCGTTAGAATGTTGTAAATCCTAATAGTATTGGGGAGTTGATCGCAGTGACTATCCTAGCACTCTAGCGTAACCATTAAAGAAATCGTCCTTTCAATGGCCTCCTATCAGCTGTTGATCTGGTAAATATACCAGATTAGTATGTTACGATCGTAGTTTCCAGCCTATTTTATGCGAAATATTATCTGTTACTGGAATGAAATAGGAGATGCGCCATCTATTCGACAATTTCTCTATTACACATAAGTATATCTGCTTATCTGCTGTACTGTATGGGGAGAAAACTGCTACACGAAAATAAAATGCGATATTTATTTTTACTTCCATGTAAACATTTAATTAAATTAATAAATACTGCGCTAGCCTCAAATAAATCTACTAACCAAATTATTTGTTTGATCGAATACAGGAATACTTTTAATATTTCTAAATCAAGTAATAATTTAGTAACTGTAACCAAATGTATGAGAAATGGTTGAAAACAACAAGAGCGTTTTTTCCGTGTATAACAGTTTTAAAACCTTCAAACACTATGTACTGTTGTAAAGTTCCTTGGCTTAAAAGTAAATAAGCATTAACTGAAAAGATTCTAATTATCTCTGAAATTTCTTTAACTTCGTGCGAAAAATATTCACTTTTGTTCATTATTGTTCGTGCATCTGAGACATGCACGTGGGAACATGAATAAAACTAAAATACTTCCGCGTAAAAAAGCAATTAGCTTAAATACAGGTGCTTGCATTTTCCGTTAAAAGGCAACAGTTTTAAATCAATGTATACATGCGTGTCCACGCAAACAAATCAAAACGTCCGGCTTTTTTTATTTAAAATATTGTTTATAATTCAATAATACTTAAAAGACACTAAAATGTGTTGTTAAATATGTACATTATAATATAATATGTAATGGGTATTGTCTTACTTAAACAGAAGTTATACAGACATTATAAAATATTAATCAAAACTAAGGTGCATTCCTTTTAATTATACGGTTACTTTTCGTCGAAAAGCATGTACTTAAGAAGAAAATAGTCTGCCGGCAAAACAGCACGCTACTTTCAATTAAAATAAATACTGTTCTGAGAAAAGGTATTCTTTTCGTTGAACATGATAAAAACCAAAAGTTATAAAACTTTTCATTTAATGCAATCTCTTTTCTCAATGTACCCATACTATTTTTTAGCCACAGATTAACTTGTATGTAAAGAAGAATAAAATTCACTACCCATTTCTGTCTCATTTCCTAATATGTAACTTGTAGACGAATCACACTACTTAACACTTAATCTACAGCATTCAAGGGTCAAAAATACACCTATAGGTTCTATTTCCAAACACTAAGCCGTCCCAAATAACATATTAGAAAGCAGCAATTTCCCATCTAATTCCACCCAAAATACAGTAATAACCGGCAATCCTTTCCGTAAACAAAGCGTTCCGCTAAAACGCGATCTTACTTTTAAAGACGGCCGTTGTAGACGGCGCTATTGTGCGACACGGACGAAGAAGAGTAGGGGGGAGAGAGTACGGAACGCCAGACTAGTTCGCCGCAATCAGTAGGTTAAAAAGTCAGGAGTCGAGACCAATAAATCAGACGGTTCACACCAGAGGCGCTAGAGTTCGGTAGAGGCGCCTCCTGACCCCGTATATATACACGGTCAGAGATACATGTACCATATTTTTTTTATCGTGATCGTTTACCTAGTACCTCTTTGTGACCGGGGCCGAAACTATTAGGACTGGGATGGAGGTGGCGTGGGGAGGGGGGAAACAATTATCGTCCTGAAAAAAAAAATAAGTTAACCATGGGAAATTCCGATGTTCTGTTTTGTGTTTCGGGACGCGTTTCTGCCAGAATCGATTAGATAAAGTTAATTAAGGGAATGATATAATGATTCTATGATTTCGAGAGCAGTCTGCCGGTTCTGTCAAATAGATGATATATGGGTGGTGTTTGGATTTATTGTTGTAGTAAAAGAGATATATTCCTGCTCGCTATATATCTTTTGAAGGTTTCCTAATTCCTTCTTGCCAGAATATTCCGAAGCTATGTCGTTTGCCTTTAATTTTCTCAGTAGGTGTCTTTCTTTAACGCCTGTGCAGCATTACTACCGACTCTATTAGGGTGTTTATGGTTGTTTATCAAATCCTCTAATTTCATTGCGTTTTTGAAACTTTTTACGATTATTTTATTGGCAATAATTTGTAAAATAAATTTTACTAACTTTCTTAATTATAGGTATTCTATGAAGGAAAACAACAGCATTCCATTAAAAATAAGAAAGTTGTTGTCAACCCAGTTAACTCCAGTATGGAGAAACGTTTCTGGAAGTTGAAAATATTTTTTTTATGTTCTATATACAATGAGCACTTTGTGTAACTTTTTTTTCCGAAAGCCAGTGTCACAAAGTTCCACTTTAATCCGATAAAAGTAGCGCTATGAGCTATAAACATTTATCGACGATATTTTTGATATTATTTTTGATGAATTTAAGTATTTTATTGTTCAGCTGTTTATATTAATTTCAGTCATTTGTACTTATTGCCTTCGTCAGTATTGTATATATATTTTGTTCATTGTTATATTCAAGAGTTTTCTCTTTGTATTTTATGCGCCACTTAGTCACGCATCTATTTTGTTATATGTATGCGATGTAGGGCCTCTTAAAAGGTAGTTCGTTGAAAGTTACCGTAAGTACATGTCTTTTATTTTCTTTGATGCCATATTTGGTTAATTCATTTTTATTTAAAATGTAGTTCGGTTTATTTGAATTTTATGAGCTTTCAAGGAACTCTTTTAATTAATTATTGCTGTTGTGTTTAGTTGTGTACACATGTTGGATATAAGATCAGTAATTATTGTAATTTGTTTCAGAAGAAATTGTTTTTTTAGTTTAAAGAGTTTAATTTTCCGTTTCGTAGTTTTTCATTTAGTTTTGAGTAATTAATCACCTCGGATTAGGTGAAGATAAGCATTGAGCTTGTAATCATATTTCAATTAAATATTTTTATACAATTGTTTGTCCACGTTTAAATTAATTTTAGTGTGTTGTAATTTTTGAAACCACGTGGATTTTTTTGTGTGATTTGAATTTTCTTCTAGAACAGATCTACCATTTTGTTTGAAGGATTTGCATCGTCCTTTTTAATTGTAGATTCCTGCAGTTTTTTATTTCGTCCAGGACCTCAAGTCCATGGTTTATTTTTTTACTGCAATTTGTAACAAATGTTTTTTTTCTTTTTTTTTATAAAAATAAAAATCAATGATTGTAAATGTCATTCTAAATTCCTATTCTTTTATTTTGGATTCAACCTTTGCAATTTTAATAATTAAAGTTAGTCAATTTACTTACGCCCACATTTTACTTTTCATGATTAGATTAGTAACCCTGAGAGTAGATATTCTTTTGCGCCCTTTTAATTTTTATCCGCTGAGCTAGTTGATTTAATTTTTTTTTTACTTTCACTTTTCATATATGCTGGTACCATCAGTTCACAGCAGTACGCTTGTTGTAATCTTTAAACATTTATCTGCTGATGGCTGAATTTACAATTTTTCGATGGGTACTCTTGATGTTGTGAGAAAAATTTGAAAAGAAATGTGTAAATACACCATTCTTACCTCGAAAGCATAATGCCATATCCAGGCATAACGCACCAGACTGTAGAGTGAGATAGTGATGTCTCTATGGTGCCCCATACTAATAGCCCCATCTTGCCTCTTTGGGACATTCTCGGGTTATGTTATAATAACATATTAAATATTTGAAATAAACAAATAACGCACTATAGAAAATACATGTCAATTAATAAGCACAAAAAAGTATAGTTGTAAATAATTTACTTATGCTTCCGATATTGGCCGTTGAACTCACCATAAAAAAAAGAAATTCTGGAAATTGCAAAATTCACGCACAAACAGCAATAACTTTGTTATTACGACTAGTAAAGTTTTTTACATTACAACAAACATAAAACCGCACTTGTCAATATTAGGACTGATTATTTGGCAGATGCCTACTGCCATTTTGTAGATAAGACGATGTCCCAATCATGCCTCGTAGCCCCATCTTGCCCCAACCTCCCCTACTTACTTTTTGGTAGATCGTGATGAGCTTTGTTATTGTTTTCATCGTAGCTATTTAGGCATTTTCCTATATGATTAGTCATTTAAAATAGTAATATGAGTAATGACGGTTCATTAAAAGTATAATTAAAACCGGTTCTATATTTACTGTGAAGAGACTATTGTAATGAAATGTAATTACCGCATCGATTTGTCATTTCACGTTAGTTCACGCAAACTACATTCATTCTCCCATAATAATCATTGAATAAACCTGAATAATGACCCGAAAAATTCGCATACCTAAAGATTTAAGCCATCCTCGGCACAGAAGAACAACCTGCTCTTCCTTACAAAACCTCAAACTACGTTCGTAGGTATTCACGGTCCAGATAATAAACGCTAATAACGTTTATCTGAAACATCTTACTTCGCTTATCCCGCAACAATGACATCTAATGCCATTATAATTTTCTGGACCGTCGGCAAACTAACCAGATTCCATCCAGCAAAAATACACTCGCTAATCTCTCACGAGAGACTGCACCGTGTGAATGCCGTTCGGCGAGGCCATTTGCAAATCACCATTGTCCCGGTTTTAACGCTGTTGACATCTTGCCCGTTCGGGTATGTCATTATTGTTGTGTTCGGGTACTGGTATTTACTCTAAACAAGCGAAATAACACGCAGCGATGCGATCCGATCTGCAAGCGAGCGATAAAATAAGCAGAATAAACGCATTTAGTTTAGTGGATTTTGTCCGATCTGGCGATCTGAAGCGAAAATCTTGTTTTGGGAGGGTTTATAGGTTTCTGATGATCGTTACTGAGTATTATCTGGACATGCGTGTGATTTTAGAACAGGTAGCCGTGCGTATTTTTGAATCGGTTTGGGGGTATTTAGGTATACTTAGAAAATGCGTCTTTTTTGGCATTATCTAACGAAATTGTTATACGCTATAAAAGACATTGATTCGAATCTCGTGAACTGTCAGATCTTGATGAAACTTCGTCAGTTTATACACTCCATGGAGTGTTACTCAAGGACACTTTCTGTTGCAACGGAACTTTACGAGTTGTAAATGTTTCTTGAAAATAACTTTTAAACCGTCAAAAATAGAAAAAAGTGTTAAATGGTTGACTTGCACCGTTTGCAGAGCTCTTTCGGTTGGTATAAATATTTGGTATACAGCGTGTTACAGTAAATAACGAACGATGTATATTGAGCTTATTTGATCGAATTTCAGAAAACGGTTATAATCACTGTTTTTGTTATCAAACAATGTATACAAAAGTGATTTAGATAATGATACAGGATAATGATAAGTTCCCTCAAACGTAAATCTACTCAGAGGTGTAACTTTGTGTGAATAAGCCTTGTTTCCCTCTTTCAATAACATCATAAAATATTTAGGTACTCACAATTACAAAAAAAAATTCTCGTCGCACTTTTTTTCTCAGCAAAAGAAATAATTAGTTCATCAATGTCTATCACTCGTGCTTTTTAATTTTCAATTGAAATAATACCAACCCCTTATTCGACTAAGTGTTTCTTGCCCCATTGTGTAACTTAAATAGTTTTTTTCATTAATTTTAACTTAGAAAACGATTCCTCGAAGATTTTTTTTTCTTTTTCTTTGACGTTTAGAGACGAACGATGCACAGTGGTCCAGGGCCGGCAAAAAATCACTTTTGATAAATATGAAATCTAATGATATATTTGCCGTAAATAGTTAGTTAAATGTTCAAACTTCATGAAAAATGCTATTTTGCAATATTTATTCGTAATAAACTATGCAATATCCCCCGCTCAAAGTTGGCATAAGTAAAAATCCTGAAATAACCGCATACTTTTGTTAGAATTAATGATGCTGTATTTTAATAAGATGTTATCTAAATTGAATATAACTTCTGGAGTACAGTCGCGAGCAAATGTTATAGGCACCTCTGACAAAACTAATGGGATTCACGTTTCTTGCATTTTTTTTGTGACAGTTATTTCAACGTTTATATAATCGTCTTTATGGTTACAATAGTCTTTATAGATACTTTTTGTAAATATATTATTTTTTTTTATATATTTGCAAGTCTTCGAGAAGTCACTTTCCCCCTCCCATCTAAAAAGTATTATAGCTGTACTAAAAACACTCTAATATGCAACAAATTAATAAGATCTCTTAAAATACTAAAACATTTATAATGTATTACCTACAAGTTCTTATTTTCTCATTTCGTACTGTGATATTCGGCCAAAATTTAGGGTGCCTATAACATTTGCTCGCGACTGTATGTTCTATGATCCTTATAGTTTAGGTGACTGCTTAAAAAAATTGTTTTAATTTGTAACATGCTTGATTTTATCAACAGTTTTCTAAATACTACATTTATACAAGAAAAAAAAGTTCATGTAGACTTTTAGTAGTCATCGGGCAATTATCGACAAGCAGATTTTTACATGTACATGATCTCTAATGCCTCTAGTTTAATGTCAAAAAATAATCAGCTGCTCCTCTTTGCTCCTCTTCGAGAAAATCACGTTTAATTGCGAGCATGTCTAATAAAGTTAACATTCGCCATTGTATTATGCAGCCGACAATGTATCTCGATATATCTATAGCTACATTTATATTTATGTGTGTTTATGTCAATTTGAATATGTCTATATGTGTATACTTGTATATAGGTATCTTGGTCTATTGATTTTTAATTTTTAAAGTTTTTAGAAAAAGATCCAAAACGAGTTTAAAAAGAAAATGGGGATTAAAGTAGATTTTGTGCAGCAAGGTTCAGGAACCAGCATTGATGGCAATAACGCTAGAAGGTTTTTTCAAAATCCTCAAATGACTGCAGATATAACAGGGGTTGATGTAGAACTAATTGAAAGTTTTAGCGCAATTTTGTAAGTAATAACAAGTAGTGCAGTAATTGATTCCGATAAATTTGAAAAGTACCTACGCGCGTGACACTGCAGAATTATATCTAGCTAGGTATAATTGGTACTATATGCCTGTATCCGTGCATAAAGTTTTAATTCATGGCAAAGATATAATAGACAGAGCTGCTTTACCTGTAGGATTATTGTCAGAGGAAGCACAAGAAGCTCAAAATAAAAATTATAAAGAGTGTAGAGCCCACCAATCGCGAGAATTTTCTAGTAAAGCAACAAATGAGGACATTATACATATGCTGTTGCTAACATCCGATCCACTTATTTCAAATGTGAGACGTATGCCTCCTAAAAAAAATTTTGAATTTCACGATGACGCTAAAAATTTACTTCGAAATGATTTATAGATTATACCGTCAAGTTTCTCTCTATGGATATACTTATGAATATCCAGTTGGTCTGGTATTGTGCTATTATTTTTAAAATGTTTAAATATGTATGCTTTTCCGTGTTTTTTTAAACTGCTTAAAGTGTTGTTGCCATTTTTCTTGTTTTTTATATAGACAATCATTAATTTAATTACTGCACTAAGGTAGGTATGTGAATCCTATTAGATTTGTTTCAATTTTGAAAAACCTTTACTTAATTACAATACATAACATTTATGTGTTCTGAGGTACCTAAAAAATTTAAATTGATACATTCTAAATATGTTATATACACATATACTTACAAACACGCACGAATAATATACACATATACGTTATATACATACATGTATGCACATATGCTTTGTTTTCTTTTATAATGATCTTAACGGCTATTTGTTTAACAATGATGAGCGAATGTAGTACTCTTGGTACGCAAGTTCCTCTTATTTTGGACTACATACTCTGACTTAAACCATATTCTCTTATTCAGTATCACTTATCTCACACACAATCATCATGAATTACTCTCTATATCAATTAGGTACAATCTTAGTAAGTGTTGTATGTGGAATTCTGGTTTCTTATATTGTTTTTTTTTTACTGTAGAATCTGTGTTTTAATTATTGTTATATAGCGGCTAAAGCTTTGTACATATACATATATTCAATTATTTTCACTAATTTCATTGCCGTTAGAACTTGACGGGAAATTTCTCTACTATTAGTAATTAGTTCAGTTGTGTATTATCAAAAAATATCTAACCATTTCTGTTTGTTTATAATAATGTTAAAACATTTTTAAGCATGGCAAGCGGTTATAATAATTCTTCTGAATAATTTCTCATTTTCTGAATATTTTCCCGTTTTGTTCAATCGGGTGTTGTTAATTATCGCTATTATTATTGTTAATATTATTATACATATGTATATTTAACTAATAGTTGAAAAAAAAAACATTAATGAATAGAAACTTCAATACCTAACATTATAGTATCAGTATAGGGTAATTTATGTATTTCCGCCAATAATTACGTCGTGATTTTATGCTTAATCTTTTTTTCTTTTATGCAATTCAAATCGCCTATATTTAATCTCATTATCCTGAAAAAAATATTAAAAAATTCCAATTCTATCAGAAGTTACAGATTTATTTCCGCAAAAGCGCGTTTCTGGACCACTGTGCGATGTACTGACTTCCCATTTAACAGCGATAACATTTTCTAATGATTTTGCTGCCTTGTCAATCTGCATGTCGTTTTTCTTTTTAAAAAAGAAGTTATGGAATTCCATTTATAATTTTCAGAAATTGATATTGAAACTCCGTTAAAGAGATTTTTCCATTTTTTGTTTGTAAAAATAAATGCTTGATTTTCTTTGTTTTCGGAGTTTGTACGGAAAAGAGAGGCACAATATTCTTGTAAATACTTAATTAGCATATCTAGTATTTAAGGTAATCATTTTATATTTTTACATTTGATAGCCCTCGTCCGGTTTAACCACCTTCTCCGGGTTCTCCGAATTACCGAGGGATTGACGGTTCACAGCGTAATTTCCCGTGACGTATGTTTACAGTCCTTAGTTTGTTTGTTACCCCCCGTTTTCGGGAGAGTTTCTAGCCGTTGGAAAGGCAGAAACTGCCCGAAGGAAGGGCAGTTGCAGATATGTAGTCACGAGTCACAGTCAGAATAGTTAATCCACGCAGCTCAATTCAACTATTACAACGAGCATCAACTTCCGTGTAAAACCAATGTACTTTACTTGTTTTCATTTGTCTAATTTAATCAAATATAGCAGTAAGTAAGAACCACGACGTGTTTTTATTTACATCGAAAAGGTGCAAAACGCCAGCGCACATAATCACAAAACAGAGTTTTTAGTTAATAAACTAATTTTTGTCACACCTTTTAATACATTAGTATATCTGTATTTCAGTGTAACTATCCACTCATATATAGATGACCATCGTGTAGGATTTAGTTTTCTTTAACGTTATATGATGAAAATGTGATAGTTTGTGATAGTGTTTTTCGACAAAGTCGTAGTAGTTCTACAATTCATACACATTTTTAACAGTCATTGGTTTGGTAACGTTTTGGCAATTTCTTTGTCATCTCATCCAGTTACTGCTTTTTATGAGCACCATTTTTATATCTTGATTTAGATGGCATCTTAAAAATCACTCACGTACACGAAATAAATTTTTACTCCCCAAATTAAAACAAAATAACTTTTCATATAATTTATTTAGTGTCGAAATCGGAATTAAAGTTAGATTGTCAATGAAAACCGAAGACTGAAATTTACACCAATGTAATAAATACAATATTTTCTCAAATAGTGTCTGGTTGTTTAGTTTTGCTCATTTTGGTGTTGCCCACCTTTGAAAGGCGTCATATGAATAGAAAACATTATGTAGCAAAGTTTTACCTGTTATGTAACGTATCCACATCGAGTTTAATACACAAATTATTAGTTAAAATATCGATATTGTCAAAAATAGCATCGCATTCGAATAGAATAAATTCAAGCCGATAATAATATAGCTGGTACACTTAGTTGATTCCTTGAACGTGTTGTCATATGATTATAAATATCTTTATTTTTAACAAATTAGCTTAATTGCTGTTTGTAAAAGAGTAAAAGCTCGTACAAGTAGAGTGACCCCAGAAGCATGATTTTTAATTGTTTAAATAATGGTCGACACGATTCTCTAATTAATAAACCCATCATGCATCTTATTAACTGCTTTTGATGGATAAGCAATCTGTTTGCCCAAGGCCTCGATCCCCAGGAAACAATTGCATAGCGCAATCGCGATTCAGCATATGAAAAGTAAAACACACGCAAAGCGCCCACACCGACAGCATTCTTCAAGTTTCTGAGGTCGTAGTACGCTGCACGGATTTTTTTTTCTATTCTGTAATAATGTTCTTCAAACTTTAGACGACAGTCAACAATCCTAATCCCAAAAACACAGCTGAATTGCTCTCAGCGATCGATCTGCTATCACATCGAACATAAAGACTGCTAATAGCATCAACACCAGCGGGAAACTGTATTAATTTTGTTTCTTCAGAGTCTAGTAAAAGTCGGTTACCTTCACGCAGGAGCGCATATCTGAAATAGTTTTTGTCGTACTGATAGCAACGACATCAACGTTGGGATTAGCGATACAACAACTGGTATCATCAGCATATTGACTAAAAGGACATGCATGTAATGACAAACACAAATCGTTTACATATATGACAAACAGCGTAGGTCGTTAGATGGAACCTTGCAGCACACCGCAGGTGATTTCTATTTCAGGTGAAAGATATTGTTTGCTAACCTAGTTTGTGCGACTGTGAATAGCAATAAACATAATTTACTTAGAAGGATATCGTAATTTAGTGTGTCAAATGCTTTTGACAAGTCAAAAAATACACCAAGAGTAGTGTCCCCAGCATGCAGGTGTTTGTAAATGTGAGCCATGACATTATGCAATACTGTCAATGGTTTTTCGGGTGAGGCTTGGTTCCATCTTTCTGGTCATTTAAATAAGCAAAATAAGAGAATACTGTCGGCAGATAAACTTCATTACATCCGCAAAAAATAGTTGTTTGGCTAGCAGTTTCATGGAGAGGAATTATTGGACCTATATTTTTTAACCAAACAATAACTCTTGAAAGCTATTAAAACGAATTATTACAGCCAATGTCAATTAATGATATAAATGCCGAACTTAGAGACGGATTTTTTCAACAAGATATTGTACCGACACATAAATCTCGACAAACAATAGCTTTCTTGGAAGAATTTTTCGATACAACAATTGTCAATTTTCCTGCCAGATCTCTAGACTTGACAATTTTATATTATTTTATTTTTCCATATTTAAAGAATATTTTTTAAGACCAGACATTACGGAAAGAGCTTCGCAATGCTATTAGAGACTTCTATGCTGACATAACCCCACAACTCCTTGTAAATGGTTTTTAGAACATGAAGCGTAGAGGTTAGATAAGAGTTAAAAAAAACTCGTTCTTTCGTTCATTTAATATTTACTATATGATTACTAGTTTCGGTTTTAAAAAACCATCTTCAGATCAACATCAAAAAGGTAAAATTGTCATCATCAAGTTCAAAAACACCAAACATGAATAATAAATTAAGTGGGCACCAACAATTATAAATATAAATTAAATATAAATTTATATAAGATAAATATAAGAAATAAATTAAATTTATATTTATAATTGTTGGTGTCCACTTAATTTATTATTCATATTTGGTGTTTTTAACTTGATGATGACAATTTTACATTTTTGACGTTGACCTGAAGATAGTTTTTTAAAACCGAAACTAGTAATCATATAGTAAATATTAAATGAACGAAAGAACGAGTTTTTTACTCTTATCTAACCCCTACATATATAGCGTTCATTGGATACTTAGAATTCCAGTGAACCAAATTCAAATTTCCCGCAATTATTTTTAGTAACATCAACATTAAAGCATGAAATTACCTACGATTTTGTATTAGATTAATAGTTATTTTAATACCTTTAAGTTGAAGTTACTAAATATAACTGCGGGAAATTTGAATTTGGTTTACTGGGATATAATGAAGCGTAAAGTTCAACTGTATCTTCACAGTAATGGACAACATTTTCAGCATTATCTTTAATACTATTATCTTTTTAACTTTCAGTAAGTATTTTTTAAATATTTTTTGCATACATTTTGGGGACATAGAAACTGTCAAGGTGATTAGTGCGTGCATGCACTGTGACCAACGATTTAAAAAAAAAGCATGGCTTACTCTATAGAATGATTATAATAAGAAAAGTGTTTGAACACATGGTATTGTAAGGTTTAAGAACTGATAGTGCTTGCTCTGAAGTATATTATTATTGTTTGTAATTAAATGTCTGGTTCCCGGATTAGCAAGAAAATTCCTAGTGGCCCATTGTTGTTGGACAGTCCAAAATGGAACATTTCTCTTTATGTTCTTTTAGAATTCGTGTATAACAAAAAATCAGTATTCTTCCTGGTATTTTCACACGTGATGTCATTCCAACAACGTCCGTGAGGCGCGCTCACGTAAGACGACGTGCGTTTATTCGCACATTTTGAAATTCAATTCCGAACTAATTGGAATACCGTGACATCGGAGTTAAGTCGTCTCTGCTCCTGCTACCAGGAGTTTATCCTAATCGTGTTGACGCGTCGACAAGCAAGTACCTCACTTGCAATCAACACATATACACGCGTTGTAAACGTGAACCTGTACTACAACTGGATACACCTAAAGAGACGTTTCGAAGTATTGTATGTGAATACAGCCAGCGGCTATAAATCAGTGACGGCCCGATGACATAACGATCGATAAGATCGCGTATGCGATGCTATTCGACTGTGTGGGGACGTGCATAGAACATATACGAGGTTACATACGTCGTAATGGAGTCAATCGAATCGCAGACGGTGAACTCACTAGTACACAGTATTGTTTGAAAGGTGACGGAATTAGCTTAGCAGATATATGTTTATGTTGGGGTGGGCTGTAAGTGGGGGGTTGTTTGTAAAAGATATTTATATAATACGCTGTCTCGGAGTTTAAAAAAGGATTAAAAAAATTGTTTTCATTGTTTTGCGGTTTTAATAAAGTTTAAGCATTTATATGCTTATCAATCTCCTCCGCTGAACCAAATCTTCCCCTAATCATTGTGATCCTAGAAAAACCCGGTTATGGCAATGAATTAGACCGAGATTTGAACCTACGACACCACCGACACAAATATCAAGTCATACAGGCTTTCAGTTCAAGTCTAGAGTAGTCTATATTGATCTATTTATTTTAAAAGTGTGCCTGGCCTTCGTTATTTTCAAAGCACGTGCATTGTGTATATATATTAGCTGAAACTTTTACATATGCTTATTTGTTTGTTTAGTGGCAATTCGAAGCATATTTCGTTTGGTCGAACACAGTTTTCAAATGATATAAGAGGACACGCGCAATATTGGAAGTTTAAGCATGTTCGTGTTAATAAAAGGGTTGTAAGGAAAGGTAGCAGATAATCTCTGTGAAAATATTATTTTGTAGAGGGTGCTAAATTCTACCACAAATACCTGAAATATTTACAAGGGATATCATCATTTTTAATAGCTATCATTAGCAACTGCGGATTTATAAAACAAAATGAGTTGCAAATTCTAATGCTATAGTGTATTGAAAAAAAAGGTGTGACTTTAAAATAGTAACAAGGAACAAACTAATGATTGTTTTATGTTTTTGTAAAATTTGAAATTTTAAAATGATTTTTCAAACATCACCGTTAGAGTTCTGTGGAGAAGCCCAGATAACATGTAAGCTTATGATAAGCGTTTTATTTGCTCGACTTTCAATTGTCGACGACAAGCTTGACAATAAAATGTTATGACAATGTTATTACATCATTTACAGCAACAAATGTAACAGTATGAACATTGAGACAAGGTTGCCGTAGCATTTACGGCAACAAGATATACAGACCCTTCTCAATGAAAACGTTATGACAAGGTTATTCGTACGTATCATTTGCGGTGGCCTCGTGTATTTCCAGAGTGAATTCATTGAGTATTGATTATTTTTTTTTGGTTTAACCGCCATCCCGCTATTCTGTCATCGACTGCCATTGTTTGATTTGTTTGTTGTATCGTGTGCGTTTGTGTTGTGTTTGAGCTGTTTTCGTTTTAGTTTAAAACAGCGAGTGCGCAAATGCCCGCGACAACCAAAACAAAATAGCAATTGGGTATATCTTTATATACCCAATCCCTATTTCGTTTTGGTTGTCGCAAGCCTTTATCAAGGCTTGTATACGCTTTCTCCGAAGCGTGGCTCAATATTGTCATTGTAACCTTGTCACATGCTTTTACAGACATGCTTATGAAAACCTTGTCCTGTGCCAACTAGAAACCTTGATGAAACCTTGCAATAAGCTTATACCCTTGTCAATGACAGGCTTACACTCAAGCTTTTTCGCTTGTCACGACAACCTTAAACAAAGCTTGTGAAAATCTTAAATTGTTATCTGGGAGATATGATATCTTTGTGTGTTACATTTAAATTATATACGTCTGTTCGGAACAGAATTTTTCTATACAAATATGTGGAGATTTTGGTTGAAATTATCTAATGAAATAAAGTTGTTGAATGTAAACGAAAACGATATTTTATTTTTAGCGAACCAAACTAGTGGTGTGTAAGCGAGACTCTGAAATCTTGGAATACCGACATTGTAACTAATACCATAATTTTGAATTGTTTGTATCTATAGGTTTATCTGATGTTTCACTTAGGTACGAACAGTATACAGTAAAGCAATAAGAAAGGCGTGATAGTATCATAGAATTAGAAAGTAAAATTTTGGTTTCACGTGGTAAATAAGGTCGATGTGGTGAAAATCATATTTAGTGCTGAATAAGCTCGCTGAATACACAATTCGAGTTTCTTTTTAAATCTAAAGGAATTATCCATATGCAATTTCAGACTTTTGTACACGTTAACTAAAGGCAAACGAGCACCATTTAGCGTAACATGGACTTGGTTGGTTTGGAGGTGGTTATATATAGACCATAGTTGCTAGGCAAGATTGTGTTGAAATATCTAAATTGTTCTGGACCATTCGAACTGCTTACAAAATATGGGAAGAATCAAGGAATAAATTAACTGTGTATGTATTATCAGCATAGATTTCTACATAACAATTTACGATATTATTAAAATATAAATGGAAAACACTAGAGGACTAATTGGCGAAACTTGTGGAACGCCTTTTTGGCTGTTGAGTTGCGATGAGGCAGCGCTGTCAAGTATTAAAGACTGTCTCCTCTCGAACAAAAAAACTCCTAAAAAAGCATTATTGGACAACTCAATAAAGTCCAGTATTGTCAGCAAAATGTTGTGATTAGTGGTATCAAAATCTTTGCTTAAGTCGAGTAAAACAAGAATAGTAAGGTGGCTTTTACCTGTAGTATTTAAAATATTAGTAGTGGCATTCAACACCACAGTCATGTTTTGTGCGAAATCTTGACTTATATTTCGGTAATATATGATGGCATTGTATGTACACTTCTCGCAGGAAAAATCGGGACACCAGCAATCGAGAATTTTAAAATTTCTTGGGTGTAAATGCAGCTTTAAACGGAAATATAAATGTATAGAGAAAAAAAAAAGATTTATACACTGAATAAACACATTGGAGTTTCGGCAGCGGCGTTTCCTTTAGAGATAGCGAATACGGAAATATTCATGCAAAAAAAAATACGTAACAACAAGAAGGCCTCTTGAATAGACGGCTTCATTTAGAATTATAGTATATGTATTTAACTTATTTGATGTTGTGTAGAGATAATTCTTTTTTAAGAAAACATATGGTGATGGGATTTTAAAATTATATTACTTGTTAGTGCTGCTTTGATATTAGTCACTTGTTCGATTTGTGCGCGCAAGTATAAGTTTAGTAATAGACAATCAATCAGTCTCCTTAGTTTCGGAGAAGTGTGATTTTCATAGATTTATTGATTACACAATTATTGATGTATTAACTATTATTGTTGGTTAATATTCTTGAATATTGGACTACTATCACATTTTTATGTATTAAAAAATTGCCAAAAATAATTTTAAGGTTATTTATAAAATTCTTGAAGCAATTAAGTTCTCAAAGAAATTATTTATTTTATTAACTCTGCGTTTATTGTATATTCAAGAAACATATTGCAACTATGGTCTGTGTAATCCAATGTCGTTCTATTTTCTTCTCTTCTCTTATTAATAATTATTTACAAAATCATTGCATTTACGTACATAACAAACATCGTAAGAAAGCATATTGTTCGTCAATCTCAGTTAGTGCTAAAATGTTTGTTTTTGGATTTGATTCATTTAATTTTAATATCTTCTCAATTATACTGCCTGGAGCTGTGCTACATACCGAAAGTGTTTCAATAAAATAGAATAAAGATATTGGATCACACAGGCGATAACTAAGATATATTTCTTGAAAATACAATAAACGGAGAGTTAATACAAAAAAATAATTTCTTTGCGAACTTAATTGTTTTAAATCTTAAAACTGTTTTTAATATTTTTTTAATAGATAGACGAAAACATTAAAAGTAATACAATATTTAAGAATACTAAACAATAATAGTGTAATCAATAAATCTGTACAAATCACATTGTCCCAAAAGTCAGGAGGCTGATTGACATATTGTCTATTGTTAACGTAAGTAACTAATATCAAAGTAGCACTAACAAGTAATGTAATTTTAAAATCCCATAACCAATGTTTTCTTAAAAAACAATTATCTTTGCATAACATCAAACAAGTTAAATACATACACTGTGTTTCTAAATGAAACCGTCTATTCAAGAGGCCTTTTTGTTGTTATGAATCTTTTTTTGCATGAATATTTCCGTATTCGGTATTTGTAAAGGAAACGCCGCCACCGAAACTCCGATTTGTTTATTCTATATATAAACCTTTTTCTCTCTATACATTTATGTGATTTATGGCTTTGATGAGTGTATATATCCTCTAAAAGCTGTATTTACATCCAAGAAATTTTAAATTTGACGATTGTTGGTGTCCCGATTTTTCCTGCGAGAAGTGTACATATTCTTGCAGCTGAGCATTAATAATTTTCATTTCATAATTCAAGTTAATAAAAAAAAACCGGTTAGATGTTGGAACGATAAAAATCGTCGTATTCAATCAAATGAAAAAGTATACCGTAAAGATCGAAAGAAAGTATTGAATGAGAAAAATGACTAACAGAACGTATTTTCTTAATCACCAATTAAAAATATCCCATCGCAGCAACAGAGGAAGCGTTCCTCATCGTACTACTAACCTATATTTAACCTACGCGCGCTCCTATTAATAACCCATAACGAGGGAAGCTCATCGTGAAAATGCGATTACGCGATCGTTTCAGCTATACGCGCGACCGAGCTGAAAAATCCGCTGCGTTCCCTTCGTCTATTTTTATTTGCCGCGCTCGATCTGATGCCGTTGTCATTTTTACGCAATACCCATCTCCTTTCTCTTTTCACCTCGGGGCGATTATTCAACGCGCACGGCGGAGACAACACGCGGCGGCATTTTCTCATAGCGCGAATGCCGTCGCGATGACTGACTAGCTGGGGAATGCGCTAGAATGCACCGCTCGCGACCTCGGAAGCGTGGCGGGGGCTGGCAGGGGCGCCTCGCGATTCTCGGGTCGTGGACGCGCCGGCCGGCGAGAGAAGGCGCGAGCGAAAAATGCTCAGCATATTTCCGTTTGTGGGTGTGGAAGAACGACACCGCATACTTCTGTCCGGTAAACGATTCCGAGAAAGTGATTCGTTTTGGTAAATAGATAGGAGCTTGTGTTTATGAATGTGTACATACTTTTTAAGCACTATCTAATACACATGTGAAAGTAAAATATTTGTAATAGGACTTTCGTACTCATTTTTAGGTAATATGTCGATTTCATAAGGAAAGTTCACAGATCAACAAATTTCTTGTTTTTTTTTTTTTGTTATTTGTCTTTATGAATTATATACTTGTTTTACATTGCTATTAATAACACCAAAGACAAAATTCTTGTCTCGCTTCTATTTTCGGAATAATCATAGCAAATTAAATCCACCCGTTGTTTTTATTAATTTATTATAATGAATTAGTATCTAGGTTTCAACGATTTGGATCAACCTCCTATTTGTTGTTGTAATCACGTGGCAAACTAGTTCATTGTGCTGAAGTGATAGCGTTGTATTTATTTGCATAAACTGCGTTGAGCTAAACTAGCAACTACGTACAAGTTATAAAGTTGTTGAGGTATTTCAAAGTGTGATTTTTATCATGAATGGTCGGAACAATATGGGTAAACCAACATGCAAATATTTTAAGCTCCAAAAAATTTTAAATATCTCCTGACTTTTATTTAACGCATGTTTATACACATGTGGACAAAGCTTAATGTGTTATTTGATGATTGTTTGATTAGGCGCATCCATGTCGCCTATGTTATTCCTGGTTTTATGTTGAAGATTATTATTGTTATAGTTTAATATAATTATAGTCTTTGGTTTAATTTTATGTTTTACTTTACTTTATTTTTATTATGATTATTATAGAACTTCAGTGACATTTGCTTTCATTGTAATATAATAATAATAATAACTTTATTTCACTGTAAGCAATAAGTACAAGAAAATGTCAACAGCAGCAAAGAAACAAAACTAACAGAGCTAAATAGTTAGGGCCGAACAGCAGCCAATTAATTGTATAACTTATAACTTTGACAAAAATTCATAGTAATCATTAACACAATAACAATTTATGTTTAAAAGTAAATTTTTAACACGATTTTTAAATCTACCAAATTGTGTTATTGCTTTTATATCATTTGGTAGAACATTGAAAAGCTTACAACCGATAAATTGTACACTTTTTTGAAAAATTGATTTTTTATGTGAAGGAGGAAGTAAATAGCAGAAAGATCTTGTACCGTATTCGTGGTTAGTATGAGTTTTAAAATCCTCTATATATTTATATACAAAGCTCAATACTTCAAGGATGTAAATATCATAAAAGGTGAGATATCTTTCGTTCCTAAAAATAGGCCTACATGAGTCTCTAGGTTTCAAACTGTACAAAATACGTAGAGCACGTTTTTGCATAGTAAAAATCCTTTGGGCACTGCTGGAAGAGCCCCCGTAAAGCACCCCATATCTAAGTCTAGAAAAAAACTCAGCATAGTATATAGAACGCAGAATACTTAAACTGCAACTTTGTTTTAAATGGTATAAGGCATAACACGTTCGTGATAGTTGACTGCAGATATAATCAACATGATCTCCCCACTCCATATTGGAATCAAAAATAATCCCGAGTATCTTGGTCGAAGTACTAGTAGTTATTAAGCCATTGCCGAAAGGATCATTAGGTATCAGTGAAGTTGCATTTCTAAAGGGTAGAATGGACGTTTTATTATGATTTATTACGATTTTATTTAGTTTTAACCAATTCGCCACAGAATTTAAAGTAATCGTTTAAAAGACTCGCAGAGTTATTACATGTTAAAACAATATTAATATCATCAGCATACAAGATTACGTCCCCGATGTTTATAAAGTTTGGCAAATCGTTAATATAAATTAGAAACAACATAGGAATTGTTGTTAGAATTGAACCTTGCGCAATCACCGTCTCATTACTTAGAGCACATTATTTAGAGTGACATTATTGCAGCTGACTTTTTGTATGCGATTGCTTAAATAACTTACAATCCAGTCGTTTGCAATCCCCCTAACACCATATTTATTTAGCTTATGTGACAATATTGAGTGGTTCACGCAGTCAAAAGCCTTCTGAAGGTCAATTGACAAATTTACACAAATTAGGGACTGATCAATACTAGAGTAAACTTTCTTCGCGATATTATTTAAGGCAGTGTCAGTGCTACGAGAGGGTAGGAAACCATGTTGATTTATATCAAATACATTATTTTTTTGAAAATATTGAAGTGATTAACGATTTATTGTTAACAAAGGTCAATGATGCAAAATGGTGACTTCTTGACAATTTACAAAAGTAATATTTGCATACTCGATGTCAAAGACACGTTGTTGTACATAACTTTAGATACTATAACTTATATAAAGTATTTTTATATATTATTTCAGTACTATATTTATATCCAGATTTTATCATATGTGTATATACCAAATATTTCAAGACTGTAATCGTATAAATATTACAAACTGTACTATTTGTATAAATAATGAAATAGTGGAGGATGTAGACCTCATCACACTTTCAAATGTAAACCTATAATATTTTTTTCTTCATAGACCGCTGTTAAGTTTTCTCTGGTGTTTCAACCCTTAGATGTTAATTATCTTCCAAAGCAAACAGTAGACGTATTTGAAGTCACTATAATATCTTTTAGATAATTTATCTGTATTAGTGTATAGCGTATACAAACAATATACTTCTTATTTTTACTGAGGTTCTATTTAGTTTTACATGTGTATTATTGACTTATTTAGGAATAATGCTTACCCTTCGATTAGTAAGATTATCATTGCGAAATGTCAATTTAAATTTGAATAAATGTCATATTGACAAGTAGTGAAGATAATATTTTCCAAACTTATTCTAATTTAATGCTTTTGCTTCGTGAAAAAGCAAACTATTAGGTCTTTTAAAGTTGTATTTCAGTTTTTATTGGTTATTTAAGTTATAAGGTTATTTGGTTATGTAGTTTTGTGCAGTTAAGTTTTACTATTATTTTGACATGTCACGAAAATAATTCTCATGCTCTCAAATGTCATGCAGATGTCACTACTTACCGGGATCTAGTGTGACATTCAATTGTTTCACCTTTTAGGTGGACAGTGATGTTTTTGTCAATAACCAAACCCATCAAATGTCAGTTCAACGTTTTTTTTAACGAAATCTCCAAGGAACAACACAAGCTGAAACTCTTCTGGGAACTTATAACCAGAAGAGATTTACATAAGCATCAGTTTGAGTAAAAACAATATCCGTATCTTGATAGGTATTCTTTCAGGCTAGTGTAAACTAAAAGGACATCTGAGTAAGCTTGGATTACCAAAGGCCCCGTCGGTTTGAAAACGGTCTTCAATGGTGTTTCTTTAGAAGTTTACTAACCCGGTCCGTTATATTTTTGAAGCAGGGCAAGAAAACGGTACCCTTAACATCTTCCTGTACCTCCCTGTTACCCTGGGAGTTGGTAGGAGTCGTCTTTTGGATGCAAGGCTCTCTCCACCTCCTTCTTGGAGTACCCATTCGCAAGTAGGGCGCGATCTAGGTGCGTTAGCTCCTGGGGCAGAACCCGAGGTTCACAGGTGCGCACGGCACGATCTCTTAGGGTCTTCATGACTCCCCTCTTCTGTCCCGATGGATGGTTGGAGTTCTTGTGCAAATACCGGTCTGTGTGAGTAGACATTCCTCCTTAGGCTTAGGCTATTCCAAGAATCCATAGAAATTTACAAACATGGAAACAACTTCAATCGGAAAGAAGAAGCATGTACTTTAAACAAGATCTGGTGCCCGGTGTTGTGTGCCCGTACCACAAACAGAACGCATTCGGACGAAGACCAATCGGAAGCGTCCGTCACGTCTGAATCGTCTGTCACGCCTCTTAACAGCCCGGAATTTTTTTTTATAGTTAATTAATTAGGTTCAGCAAAGCTAATAACACCAAATGACATTAATATGAAACGAATGGTTAGTATTCTTTAATTTTTGAATTAATTAATACATAGTTGGATGCCTCTTTAATTTAATATCAGGGATTACGTTAGAGCTAAAATTAACCACCGTTATCCAAAGGTTAATAAATGATTTTTCCTATCTAAAGCAGTACTAGAAAAACTATAATAAGTATTATTAGTACAATATTAACTTCCTTTTAGGGTTAATAAACTTTTCACAGAGTATAAGTAGGACGGAAATCGCATTAGATGCTTCGAATGTTTAAAAACTCAAATGAACTTTTCCGGAAATTATTCTTCTGTTTGGAATGCGGATTCAATACTTTAAAGGTGTGAATCTTTGAACATTTGCTAATTTTTTTTTTTTATTGAAAGAGGGGCAATCCACGGTAAATTTGATTTGTTGAAAACAAAAAAAAAATACAGGATATCTAAATCTTTACTAAAAATGGCAAACATTTTTTTTCATTTTGCGCATCATAGGAATTCTTCCGACGGATTCAGAAAAAAAAAACAGAAATCCGGCTCTGTCCAGCGGACTAGCCTTTACTTCTACACCTCTTGCACGTATTATCTCCATCTGCCTCTCATCCGTTGGACGCTCATCGTTCCTTCTCATTCCTCGTTCGCCTCACAACGCGATCAAATTAAGACGTCTCTGGATGGACTTTGACGTTTTATCGCGGCAGAAAGAATGTCCTCTGGTCAGGTAACCGGCGTTATCGGCCGATCGCGATCGAGAGTGAAATGTTTCTCTCAAACAGAACACGATCGGGGATAAATATGTGTGAGAGCGTGCTGGTGAATGCGATAGAAACGGCGCACCCGACTATCCGAGGGTGCGGCGGCGCGGTGGCGGACGAGAGGGGGCGGTGGTAAGCGAACGGAGTTGGGGAAATGGGCGCAGCCGAGCCGGGGAGATTTGTGGAAAAGCACGGAGCCGGGAATTAATTCCGTTCTAATTTCGGATTCTTCGTCACGTCGCAGGCTTTTTGGGGCGATTAATTGAGCGTCTTTATTGTCAAGAAGGTGGCACGGAGGGGAGGAAATGGGAGGGTGGGATTTGTTTGGGGAAGCAATTTGGTTAATTGTGGCGCAAGGATAACGGCCATTTAAAATTTTAGGGTAAATAAGTAGGTATTAGTAACATAAGCGAATGTTTCATAATGTGTAATGAAACCCTTAGAACCTCCAACTTGAAATAGAAAGAGTATTGATATTGTGATATATCATATGAAGGTTAAAATTACCTTTCATTTAGTTCAAAAATTTTAATCAATTGGCATAGAAGATTTGGGTGGTGTTGCCCAAGTGTTCTAATTTTTTGACATTTTAAATGAATTCGTTCAGTAATGTAGCTATCTCATTTTAACTCAACTTACGATCCATGAGGATGCTTAAATAATAAAAGCGAAATATTGGATTGATGTAAAGAGAGTTATATATATTTTTTTCCTTGGTCGTCGCTCTCCCAATTTTCTAGATTTCCTGTAAAATCTCTAACTATGGAAAATTCATACGTGACATCAGACAAAACTAATGCAAGACCAGTGAAGACCGAGAAGCCCGCACCAAAGTGTTTCAATTCCCAGAAGAATGGACATTTAGCACGAAATTATCCAGCAGCAAAGAATGAATTCGTTTATTACAACTGCTTCGAGAAAGGACACATAGCTAGGAATTGTAAAACAGCGAAGCAAGGCACTGTCAATATGGTAAGCAATGTTATCAGTAAGAATAGCTACCAAAAATATATCAAACAAATTACCTTGAACGATAAACCATTTAATGCTTTGAAAAAAATACTCCAAACTGTGGTACTGGTAATGCTGCGAACTTCTCCTAAACCCCCCACCACAAACTGTACTAAACTGGACGTTCCTTCTTGGATAGCAAAGCTATCATCATCAGCAGGAACACTGAACTGTGTGAGTTCAGTGTTGTTGTGTTATCGAAACGTACTGCTGTGTACTGAATGTACCAAAGAAAATGAATTAAAAAAGAAAAATTAAATTAATTAGCTCAACGGATAAAAATAAAAGGGCGCAAAAGAACAATTAACTCAGGGTTACCCTCGCAAATTAAAACTAATCACGAAAAGTAAAATTGTGGGTGAAAGAAATCTGACTTTCTTTAATACCCCAAAAATTGAAAAGGTATGAACAGTAATAAAAGAACAGAATTTTGAATGACGTTAAATCACAATTAAAAATTTTTATTATAAAAAAAAAAAAACATTAAATACAAACTGCAGAAAAAAAAACCATGAACTTAGGGCTCTGCCCGAAATCAAAAACTGCATTAGACTCTAAATTACAAAAAGACAATGCTAAATCCTCTATCAAAGTAAAAAACAAATTTGTTCAGGAAGATAATCCTTTTTTATATCAATCAATCCACGTGGTTTCAAAATTAAAACAAACTAAATTAAACGTGGACAATTCAAGTAAATTAATAATAGAAAAACTTACATACAAGCACAAAGCTTTAATTTACCCAACCCGAGGTGATTAATAAATAATTACAAATCAGCAAAATTTACAAAAAACGAAAAATTAACTCTTTAAACTAAATATAGCTATCTTCCTGTACAAAATAATAAATGATCTAAATTGTGTGCACA
Source organism: Protaetia brevitarsis (assembly GCA_004143645.1). Taxonomy (NCBI): domain Eukaryota; kingdom Metazoa; phylum Arthropoda; class Insecta; order Coleoptera; family Scarabaeidae; genus Protaetia; species Protaetia brevitarsis. Next base: position 39,672 of record RXPK01000035.1, read on the forward strand.
AGTATATAATAACAATTATTATCAAACGAGTTCCTTGATGGACGAGATAAAATCAAAATAAAACGAAACAAATCTTTAAATCAGAATGAATGGCAGCAATTAATTCAAAAACAAATATACCTATACCCTTGTGTCAATCTCGGAACTAAGTCTTACAATGCTAAACAGACGCACACATATAACAACAGCTGCAACGCAACGCGCAAAGATCATCGAAGAAGAATATACAAGAAAGGACATTGAACAACAAGAGCAAATAAAAATATATTAAAGAGTGAAATTAATTTAAACAACTGAACATTTAAATAAATGAATTAAACAAATAATTCAATAACTAAATCTTATTTAAAATGAAATATCTGAGAAAATTTTCCCGAAACATTGACAAAAGCAAATCGGAGTAAACATGAACATTTGTGCAACACAAATAAAAAACTCTCGCGAATACAAGGTGTCCACAGCAGTACGTCCAGTTTAGTGCAGTTTGTGGTGAGGGGTCTAGGAGATGTTTGCAGCATTTAATGCTTTGATTAATTGTGGCAGTTCGGACTGCACAATTCGAGCCATAGTAGCTATCGAGAGTAATTTGAATATAGAACGACAGATGAGTGATTTGATTTGTTTTTTGATTTTGGTCCAAGTACATATATAATCAAGTCTTGTGGTATAGTGAATGCTGATTTTAAAGTAGTTGATGAAAGGCAGCAAAATTTACATGAAGGTATTGCCCTGGTACAATCGACTGATATTATAGCAGGCAGATCATTTACATAGTTGCTACATATAGCTTATTTTAAAGTAGATGACTTGTTGCACTTTAAAAATAGAGATGAGTTACATTTTAATACATCTATAAAGAGAAAACCTCTTCCAACATTATCACGACAAAGGATGTAGAACTGCTTCCGAACTCAATGAATTTTATTGGAGTAAATGGTGGTAGTAATTGTGACATGAATTGAATTAATTACTGATTTTAATTTACTGAGAAAAGCATTTTTTAAGAAAAGGAGAAGAAGTATTAAAGGGCGAGATAGCAACATTACCAAAGATAGAAAACGTGAGAAATGATATTGAAGAAGAGATGGTATAAACAGGAAAGATAGAAATTTCAAAGAAGAGAGAATTGTTGGACTTATTACTATAATTACAGAGATTGCGTAGCAAGAACATCAAACCATATCAAGCTTGTGTGTGTGAGAGAGAGAGGAGAGACGAAATAAAAGAAATTGTAAAAGAATGGAAAGATGCAGGAATTATGATTGAAATAATATCCCCATACGCCAACCCAGTGTTGTTGGTAAAAAAGAAAACTGGAGAGTCAAGACTTGTCGTAGATTATTGACGATTAAACAATCAAACAGTCAGGATGAATTTCCCCTTGCCTAATTTGGGTGACCATATCTCTGTTTTAAGTAACTCAAAATTCTATTCTGCATTAGATTCCCCTTTCGGAAACGGCACGAAAGAAAACCGCTTTTATAACGCCAGACGAAACGGGGGAGTTTCGAAGAATGATGTTAGGTCTCACAAATGCGCCATTTCACTTTTTTAAAGTCATGAATAAGGTGTTAGGTCCTATACTACCTGGATGACATTAATACCACCAAAAACAGTTAAATATTGAAGCAAATAGCGAAAGGTAGTGTTGCCCACCACCAAGTTTTGTTTAAATTGGTGAGACACTTACCTGTGTTCTCTTGTAAGTGTAGTCAATATTATGTTCCACTGTTTGACACCATCTTCTCGCAAAGTTGAGTCCTCTTTAAATTACGTCACGACAGCATTCACAAACTGCATAGTGCCGAATTCCAACTGAGGTAACATTAAGAAACTATTTGTTTTATTGTATTCCTGTCGCCAAAATAAGAAGCTTTTGGCAGTATTTTGAAACTGAGCATTTGCATTCGTATTTAGGAAACAAAGCTGTCAATAATTGCCGATGTTTCTGTCAACATAAAGCCGCGTTCCCACTGAAACAACAACAATAATATAATAAAAAAACAGATTTTGAATTTTTTTTTAATTTTACTTATTTTTAATTTATCTGGAAATACAGCAGATGCAAAGGATTGATTTATTAAATATATTAGTGGGTTTACTATTTCTTGTGCGACATGTTTCAGTATAAAACATAACACATCATCTATACCAGCTGAATATCTAATTGTAACATCACGAATAATATTTCAGACGTCATGGTTATCAGTTGGAAATAAATGCAAGCTACTATGTAGAATTGGGAGAGTTAAAGATTCGTATTACGAATGTGGTGGGGTAGATGCAGCGTCGTTGTATGTTTTATTTGAATGTGTACTTATTGATGATAGGTTACGACATGATATTTAGATAGTTAGTGTTTATAGCTACTACACTGTTGAAAATTTTAACACTTTTTTGATTAATTTAATAGTCAGGAGAGGTCCACACTCTTTTCGTATTATTTTGTCGAGAACTATACGAGTTTAAATTTGACGAACAAAGATAGTCAAGTATTGTCTATTGCTAAGGAGTTATTTTGTCCAACTGACACGTGGAATTATAAAATACTTCTAGTCACATTTTATTTGATCTAGACTAGACAAATTGACTAGCTGTTTAACTAAATGAATGCGGTCTATTGGGTGATTTAACATCGTTTTCTAAACACGACGTCTTTTTAATATGCAACTCTTATTTCTTAGTGCTATAAGTTCTCTCTATAAGACATTTTTTCAATTATATAAATCTGCAGAAACCACTCATTCAAAAGTTTTGGTTTCAACTAAATGTGCCAATTTTAAAATGATTGGAGAAATGCTGAGACCATTATAAAATTAAGTGAATGTTTATGCTATTTGACTCAAATCTGAACTAATTCCGTAATTGATGTTCCAATACATCTTTAAGATGTTAAAATTTTTTTATGCACACTGGAATTAACGTTTAATAACACAAGGTTACACTTTGCAGGTTAGTACATATTTAGTGGTTTGTTTGGACATGTTAATACACAGAAACAAACCCGAAAACAGATACACGTGCAGTGCAATACCGTATTAGATTAGGTGGGGTGTCTATATTTCTATCCGAGGGAAAACTTTTGATTGGTTGACGCTTCTGAATGTCTGGGAAAATAGTAAATCCTCATATCTGAACAAAAAATTCACACAAAATTCTAGTAATTTCTGTTCTATTAAACACACGTAGTCAACTCGCCTGGAAAAGTTTGTAAAAGTCAACACTAAAATATTTGACTAGCGCAAAATTAACGCCAACACCGATAATATTTTCAACAGTGTAGGGGTACGAGTCGATATAATAAATATTTAAGATATAAATCTTTAATTTAGTTACTATTGGTTAGAGTAATTAGGATTACGTTATTGTTAAATATTAGAAAAGTAAATAAAACAACAAACTTTAAATTAATTACGATGGTCCATCCTTCTGCTGATGGTGGAGACTGCTTCATGATCTGGAAAGAGCTGAGAAGCTCTCTGCAGACGGCGCAGCTATTGGAATTGAAAGGACGTAGAGACTGCCTCTTTTATACCTAGGAGGGTATAATAATGTTACATCACATATTTAATTTATTTAACTTCATATCCATATTAATTAAAATTAAAATTTCACCATATTTGTTTATGCAGCCGTACGTTTGACCATCATGAGCACTAATCTTCGCCCATAATAAATGTGTCTACCTGAAAACATTTAACGCCTCCACATTTAAGTATGCCGCTGCCCGAAGTACAGTCAAATTGAAAACTTATGTCTCCCTAAAGTATTATTTATTTATATTTTACGAATACAATGTTTCTCTGTGTTTGCTTAAAATGTGCCCCTTGTTTCATTATGCGCTCAAGTTTTCCTAGAATGCTGCCTCAGATAAGTATGTATTTATATTTAAATTAAATGTATTATTGGCTCACGAAGAAAATTTTAGGGAGACGTGAATTTTGTATTTCAATGTACAGACATACACGTCTCTCAGCAATTGCAAGGTTAGGGATCCATAATTGTATTTGGTGCTCTCACAAAAGCTTTACAAAAACATTGTCTAAACGCCGGAGCAAACTTTCTGAAGCCATTTAACGCTTTCACTGCATGAAACATCAACACCTTCTATATCTATCTCGAGGGAGCTTTACTGGAAGAAGAAAGTAAACGCTTTTGCAAATTTGATAAAAACTTATATTCGAAGAAGCTTCTCCAGCGGTGCCGTCATCCCGGCGACCGGCTCGACTCTTTTCGCTTATCTGATGCGGAGAGCGCAGTGCGGAATGCGAGAGGGACGCAATAAAATCGGACACGAAACGCCACCGCCGCCGCATCAGCGCGTCCGTCGCCGTATCTGAGAGACGAAATCGTTAGCGGTTGGTGGGCCGGTTACCCTAATTAGATTAAGGTTGTCACAGTTTAAGAAATAATTGACTGGTCCGATGCGACCATGCCTATACGGAACACACACAAACACCGGAGGGCCGGTGGCCAGGGATGGATCTCGTGGAATTTTTACGCGATTTAGAGCTATTTTTATGGTGGCATTTATTCCCGCATAAAATGATAATTTTACTGGTAGGTTATTAGTGTTGAATTGTTTACCGAATTTGCGCGTATAAATGATTCTTAAAACCTACCACGCGTGATTCTTTATTTATGAAAAGCTAAATAATTACAGGGAAAAAGAAATCAAACGAAGGCCAATCCACCATTGAGGCCGTGGAAGCAGTTATCACTATAACGGAAGAACATCAAACCAGGTGGTGCGCCCTAATCACTATTGATATAAGGAATGCTTTTAATACGGCCAGTCATCATTAATTGTTAAGAAGCTGCGAGAACGAAACATCTCGGACTCTCTTGTGAATTTGATAACAAGCTACTTGACAAATAGAAAGATAATGCTTGACAAGGCAGAGGCAATGAAGATCGGTCAGGGAGTCCCGCAGGGGTCGGTACTTGGGCCGACGCTTTGGAATATATTATATGATGACATCCTGTCGTTGGAACTTGCCGGCAATGCAGTAAGCATCGCTTATGCTGATGACCTAGCTTTGGTAGTGGGCGCTGATGATGAGAGCGTATTGATGGCTAATGCAAACGAATCTCTCGCACGGATTAGTGAGTGGATCAGGAGGCACCATCTGACCCTGGCACCTGAGAAAACGGAAGCGGTGATAATGATAGAAACTTTATTCAAGGACCAAAGTATAAAGAGCGTCATAAAAAAAAAATACAATGAAGTGATACATACTTATGTATAAAGGTACACAAAAACACAAACATACTATTGCTCGCAGGCAAGCGCAAAAAACTCATTAACACTATAGAAACACACGTGACTGTAGCCACGATTTAACAGTTTTTTTGAATTTCTGTAAACTAAGTATTTCCAACTGTTAGGCAAATGGTTATAAATTGTTATACCTAAAATATCTGGACTCTGAGTAGTTGACTTTAAACGATGTCTCATAAGGTGAATTTGTGGATTTCTAAGGTTGTATAGGTATGATCGTTGTTGTTTTTAATTACAAAGTTATTTCTATGTTTGTGTATATAACACCTACATTCTAGCATATACAGTTCACCTAATGTTAATATTTTATATGTGATAAAGTATTGTCTACAAGAAGTTAACTGTGTGATACCTGCAATGCATCTTATGGCAGCTTTTTGTTTAAGAAATACATCTTTAGCTGCGGGAGAAGACCCCCATAACAGCAGCCCATATAATAAGTGTGAGTGAAATTCTGCATAATACACTTGTTTTAAAACACCTGGATCAATTATATTTCTTAAGGATCTAAGCTTAAAGATAGATTTATTTAAAGTGGATATTAGTGATTGACAGTGATTATTCCAATTTAAGGAAGGAGTGAACGTTAATCCCAAAAGAACTGCAGACTCAGCCGACTCTATCTCTCTGTTAGCAGCATGAAGATTCATAAAGATGTTGACTTTCTTCTGCAGGGTGTGAAAGAAAATATATTTGGTTTTTTTTAAATTCAGAGATAATTTGTTGGCGCAGAACCACGCAAACAGTTTATCCAACATAACATTTGTGACGGTCTCGATACTAATTTCATCTTCAGAAATCGTAAATCATCAGCATAGCATACAACGACAAAATCACACAGGAATTCAATTATATCGTTCAGAAACAACGAGAACAAAAGGGGACCCACCACAGAACCCTGCGGTGCGCCAATATTAATTGGCAGCGAAGAAGACGTCACTCTACATTTTGTGTCAGCGCTTCTAACCGTTACCTCCACGAATTGTACTCTATCGGACAAGTATGAAATAATTCAATCGAGTACTTTACCACGAAAGCCCATAGTGTATAGTTTATCACACAAAAGACGGTGATCTACACAGTCGAATGCCTTTGTTAAATCGCATAAAACCGCCACGGGGTAAAGTTTGGGTTCCATACCACTCAATATACAGTTGTATACATCCAACAACGCAGTTACGGTAGACTTACCAGCTCTAAACCCATGTTGAGAGTGAGACATAAGGTTATGTTTTTTTGATGAAGCTTTCCAAACGATTAAGTAGGGCATACTCAAACAGCTTAGAAAAACACGAAATTAACGCAATTGGGCGGTAATTGCCTACATTCATTGTATCGCCCTTTTTATAAATGGGCTTAATTGAAGAGGTTTTGAGCAAATCTGGAAAGATTCCTTGTTCAAAAGAGCTATTTATCAAATGTGTAATAGGCGTTATTATTTCTTGTTTGCAATATTTTAATATATTGGCTGGTATTCCATCTGGACCTGCAGTAAATTTATTTTTAATTTTACTAAATATGATTAGCATTTCAGCGTCTGTATACGGGTGTAAGTGCATAGTGCTCAAATTGGATTGAATGTGACTATTAGATATTCTCTGGTAAGGAATGCTTTGAAAAGTGTGTATGTATAATGAAAGGTCCTCGTAAAAGAGAGCATGTTTCCTTCCAGCTTGAGGGAGTGAAAATAACTCCGACCAGAACGTTGAGATATCTGGGTATTACCATGGACGACAGGATGAAATTCGACCAGCACGTTGGGGCAATCACCATCAAGGTGGAAGATAGGCTCGCGAAGCTAACAAGACTGATGCCTAACCTAGGAGGGCCAGGTAACTTAAAGCGCGCCATATTATGTAGTGCCATGAACAACGTCATCTTATATGGAGATCATTGAAGTTAAAAAATACAACGCACAGTTACAAAGGCTTCAGAGGGACATGTTCCTACGTGTGGCATCTGCATTCAGAACAGTGTCTGGAAAAGCCCTCCAAGTGATTACGGGCACAGTGCCGATCGACCTTCAAGTCCAGGAAAGAGCATATTTACATCAACATAGAAGCGCGGACATGGAAGGGGTTAAGTCTAAGGCTAGAAGTATCATCGTTGATACATGGCAGCAGAGATGGGAGACCGAGCATGTGGTTGGCCAGTAGACGAAAAGACTAATAAGCGATGTTAGAGTCTGGATTGGCTGTGGCCACCGACATCTGAATTATTATCTGACTCAGGTCCTAAGCGGACACGGTAACTTCAGAGCTTATGCTACAAGGTTCAAGAAGGACGACACTGATACGTGCATCTATTATGGGCAAATTGACACCGTGGAGCACACCATTTTTGCGTGGCAAAGGTGGGATCGTGTGAGGGGCGGAAACCTATGTGAAAATAGGACACATACTTACGCCGGAGACCCTTATAGCCAGCATGATTGAAACCCCAGCTAATTGGACAGACATCCAGTCCATGATCTCTGCCATTATGAAGGACAAAGAACTGGAAGAGAGAACGAGGCAGATGAGACCTTAATAGAAGTGGAGCATGATGGTAGCTCACACCGGACACACCTGATGAAATGTTGCGTGACGGTTCTGGGTGTGTTTTGTGGGCGCAGATGCAGGAGATTTTTAGTGGGTATACAGTATTTGTACCATCCATACTGGAGGCCCACACTTCGTCCGTAACGGGTTTCCTCCTGGGTAAAAAAAACCCAAGGTCTAGTTCCTCACAAAATTCTTTAATAACACATGACCGGTTTCGCTCTATCCGAGCATCCTCAGGCCAGAATTTACCGTACGCGACCACCACTTATCAATCAGTGCACATTCAAATAAAACATGCTCCGCGGTATCTATCCCACCACATTCACAATGCGAATCATTAACCCTCTCAAAGCCACACAAATATGACTTAAAATTACCGTGACCAGTTATTAGCTCTACCGCTTGATTTGTCACACGTTGCCTCATTTCCCTAAAGTTTGTAGTGTTATCGATAAATTTCCTAGTCCACCTCCCATTTAAAGTTGTAGCCGAAATTAATCCATACCCTATCCCCCCTTGGCATATTTCTTTCGCTAATTCATCCACCCACGTGCTGAATCTTTTAAACGCCTCTAATGCCGATAAAATATCAGTTATAATTCGCACATAATGCGCATATAACGTCTAGCGTGGTTTAATGTAACTGATTTTGCTTGAAAATTATCGAAATGATCCCATAATTTAAACTTTTGATTATATATGTCGATACCCCTAGTATAAGCAACAAAATATTTACATATATTCGCATCCTTAAGAAATTTAGGTTACCTTAAACGTAAATCTACTGCTAATATAGTAAAAATCACCCACGCCGCGTCAGCCGAAATAGATGAATACGCGTTCGCGACCCTAACCGTTAACAATCTTTGCGGGCCAATTATTTTTTTGTTTTTTTTGGAGCAATCTGATCCGAAAATTCACCAAATTATTACAGCAGTTAACGATCCTCTGTTTCGTACCCCTGTTCTACAACGAGCTGAAAAAAAATATTGAATTAGCTGACAGCGTTTTGTGTAAAAAGAGCATAAAGTGTGATACCGATCTTTTAGTAGTACCCGTAAATCTTGGCCCAGAAATATTATTTTCATATCACAACGAACCACTAACACCTCTACACTCTTGCGACTCTCTTGTACTTCTGCTCTCGTTTACCTCCATTCATCCCCACTTTTACCCTAACTCAAAAAATACTTAAAATATTAATAATAATTTCCTGGCAATATTATGGTGCTTATAAAACACGATGAACAAAAAAAAATCAGAAACGGAAAAAACAAATTGGAAAATAAAAATAAAGCAAGTGAAATTAACACTAATATTAAATTCAATGTTCAAAATGTCTTGTTGTTGATTCCTTGGCAGTAAGATAGCCTATTTACCAATTCACCTAAGATGTTATTGATAAGAATTCGTTCTATTTTGCGAATATCTTCTTGCACGCGCTGCTTAATATCGTCAAATTGTCTGGTTTTGTTTGCCTTTTTTTTAAACTGACATCATTATCTGGTGCCAATCTAAAACGCGATATCTTTTCTCATTAGTGCCGTAATTTATCGAGTACTACTTACTATTAACATTCTATAAGAAGAGTGAGGATTTTCTTCTATTTGTAAAAGAATGTTCAATTTCTTATCTGCATTTATTTTTGACCAACACCTTTTGAATTATCCTTAACATCTATCGTCCGTTAAATTTGTTTTTGATTTCGCTAACTGTTGATTGCGTAATAGAACGATCTGGTCATTTAGCTCTAAACACATTACACATTTCTTACTGGGATCTTATGACATTCGCAATTCGCACAATAGTTTAATACTTTCCCAAAAATAATATCGGACGGCTCTGTGATTGCAAGGGGAGTTCCACCAGGCTCCATTCTAGGACCCTTATTGTCTATAGTATAAGCCATCCATTTGCCAAAACGCCTAAACATTGCCTCAGCATTTCAATACGCCGATGACACTTCTTGCCTTATTAGTCCAGATACAGTTGAATCTCTCTCTGCTCTAACAGATCGATGCAACGTCACAATCATCGAATGGTAGGTGACTAATGATTTCACAATAAATGACAACAAAACCGCGTTATTGTACTTTAATAACAAACACAAAGAAAGCATTTATGTTAAAATGAAATCTAAATCTGTTCCGGATGCCATTAATTTAAACTTTTCCGGATTTAGCATGGATCCAGCCTTGAATTGGTTTCCGCTTTGTGATGCGGTTATTAAGAAACTGAATTCATGCTGTTATGCCATCGACAACCTACGCGATTGTGTCGATATTGAGATTTTAAAAATCTATTATTATGCGCATATTTACTCAAGACTGCGGTATGGTTTAATCTTTTGGGGAGCAAGTACGAGCTTTGAGTTTGTGTTGCGGGCGCAAAAAAGGATAGTGCGATCCATCTTGAAGAAATTAGCTAGAACCTCGCGCAAACCGCTTTTCCTCCGTGAGGGCGGGCTTGTGAATGCCGAGGTCAAGTGTGGCTCAACGTCGACCCTTGGGAAGGGAGGAAGTGGGCCGTACAATTCCCTTATGATGAGTACGATTTGACAATGTGTAGCTGAATTTATATGGAAACGCTCATTCAAAATCATGCCATTATATACCTGTGCATAAGCTCATACTGTTTGATATATAAGATCCTTTTCTAAAAATAGTGATGTTAACACCGGAATGACAACCAGATACCGCGATATGTTAAGTGTACCACATCATCGCACAACGCTATTCGAACGTGGTCCTTATTACAGGGGCATCAAGCTTACACTTACACTTACACAAGCTTACTTCTGCCACATACTATCAAAAATTCAAAAACCACACGATCTTTCAAAGCTTCACTTAGACATTACTTGATGGAATAAGCTTTTACTCTTTTGGTGACTTTTTGTTATATCATTATGAGAATATAGGGACATAGTATTTTAGAATTATGTACTACTAAATGATTTTAATGATGATTAGATATATGTTATGCTTATGACTTAGATATGTTTTATATCAATTTGAAATGTCAAAATTCGAAGGAGAAGCCAAAAAAAGCTTGCAATTTTGTAAATTTGACGCAATAGAAAAAGTTCACCAAATGCCGACAAGCCAAGTTCGGTGGTGCACAAAATATTTCGTCCACTCAGACCTCTGTCTACGTATATCGAAAACAAGAAAAACAAGACGCGTCAAAAGAAGAGGTGCTAGGGAGGCCGTAAGAAAACAAAATAAGGTACGACCGCGACGTTTTGTGTTATGTGTGCGAGCGTATGTATAAAGTCTCGGACAACGTGTGTAGAGACGATGCCCAGCGCTTGTGTTGTACGTTGTGTGAGCCTCAGTTCTCACGGCTCAGCTCCACGTGAGTCAACCGGGCGCGGATTGCAGACAATGAATATATAAAATAATCATTTAGTCGGTAACAATCGTGGGCGGCCGTGTGTGTGTTCTTCGGGCCAAGCCCAAAGCGGGGTAGAAGAAGAAACGAACGGCCGAGAGAAGCAAAAAAAAAGAACCATGGAGAAAAGGAACAGCACACACTCACGCGGGCTTACGAGTTGATTTATTCACGGGAGTTTTGTCACTGATGCATTGATGAACATTTGGTCCGATTTTCGGGCTTTTAGGGCTAATCTTAAGCTTCTAACTTCTTCTGGGAGTTTCGATAAGAACTATTAGTGCATGAAGAACAAATCTCTAATAAGATAATTTTTATTACTTAGCTTCGAAAACCTACTTTACACGTGTTGAAAACGATTAATTCGCTAACTATAGGAAAATTTAATATATATAAGTATTAAGCTCCCTTCTTTTGTGAATTAGGATTAGATGACAAACTTTCCTCGAGATTACTAAAGCATCCTTACATGTAAGGTTGCTCGAAAATGAAAAATAATTTTTTTTCAAAATCATTTGTCGCTTCTTTTGGAGTCCCACGAAGTTGACATTTAGGGCCTTTATTCTCAAAAATACTTAATTTCCTTTTAATGCGAGAATTTAGATCATGGTGGGGAAAACTAATTTTTACTAAAAAAAAGAAGAAAATGTGTGTCCATGATTGAAATGATGTAACGCTAGTGCAGTCAGACGCATTATGGTTTTTTGTTTTTATATTGCATTTGTATGTATTGTTATGGAATATAGATAGAATGAACATTTAACCATAGTCGATGTAATTATTTTATTTACACACCTGTGTATAAATCCAAAATATATGGGGGTTAATTAATTTGCATTCTAGTCCTGGTAATTAGGTGTATAAATTTATCGTCCGGTAACTGCATGGTTTCAATGTAGTTTCTTTGGTATCGATACTGCTTCAAAAGGGTGGAGACTCAGTGTACTGGTATTAAATAAAAGAGTTGGGGTCCATGGAGACGAGGTTGTTTCTTAAAAATATTGTTTCATTTTTCGTCAAGTTAAATCAATTAAATTATATTTATGTAATATATCTGAAATTAAACGGGATCTTTTTTTATAAATTGGAGTATTGGCATTGGGCTAAAACTATATTGAAGAAATATCAAGATTTTACAACATTGGAAGAAATTTACTGTATTAATATACCAAGGTACCTTTTCTCTTGTGGAACTGTACACATTTTTGCTGTCTTGAGTATACTTATACACTTTGGATGCTTGTATGGAAGGAGATGTTTCTCTGGATTTCCTGATACTGGCGCTGTACTATTGATGTGGATCCTTTTCTGCAACATATTTCGTTTGTTACTGCCAGGAAACTCCATTCTGAGATACGGGATCTTTTTTTATAAATTGGAGTATTGGCATTGGGCTAAAACTATATTGAAGAAATATCAAGATTTTACAACATTGGAAGAAATTTACTGTATTAATATACCAAGGTACCTTTTCTCTTGTGGAACTGTACACATTTTTGCTGTCTTGAGTATACTTATACACTTTGGATGCTTGTATGGAAGGAGATGTTTCTCTGGATTTCCTGATACTGGCGCTGTACTATTGATGTGGATCCTTTTCTGCAACATATTTCGTTTGTTACTGCCAGGAAACTCCATTCTGAGATACGTTTGGGTATATGCAAGCTGATGTTCGAGAGTATTTTGTTTAATTCATGTTTAAATTCCTGTGTAAATAAGTATTTAGCATTTCGAAAACTTTGGGGTTATTTTTCCATATGTAAATGACATTTTAAATTGAAGTTTTAATACATATAGATTAGTAGGCATGGTTGGTAAACTCATCTATGATAGCAGGAATTTTAAAAGATGCTTTGAAATTTCAGAATCCAAAATATAATACTGGATAATATAGTTGATATTTCATTTAAATATTGAAAATAAGTGTACTCACTTTGAGTAAGAGTCCTTATAGTCTTTAAATGTTTTTGATTTAATATTGAATGATAAATTGTGCATATTATTAATATTTACACTGTTTTTATTAATAAAAAAGCGTTCAATACAATAAACTTAATATTTAATCAAGTAAAAGTAAAAGTCTATAATAATGTACAAGTTATTGATTTAGAAGGCATAACACGTACAGTCACCATGGCAATCTACCCGTTACTGACAAAAAAATATAAATATAGGTACTCATTGGTTAAAAAGAGGCGAGATTGCTAATGCGCATGATCATTAATAACGAAATCATCGTAGCAAGAAAAAAAAACTAAAATGAAGTTATAATTATTTAAATCCATCGACCTAAACTCCAAGAAGGCTGCAGACCATAAACTAATTAAGTTAATTAAGTTAAAAAGAAATAATTAACAGTGAATTCCAAACGTTAAACGACTAGTATATCTGGTTGCCTACTACTGCGAACTTTTCCTAGAGCTCTTACCACAAATTGCATTAAACTGGACGTACGTTTCAATAGCAAAGCTATCATGATGATAGTTTTTTAGTATTACCAGTGCCACAGTTTGGAGTATTTTTGTCATCGCCTACTTGCCAGTTACCAACGTATGGACATTTTCTTTTTAAAGAACATATAGGAAAAATGTGTCTGTAAATCAACAAAAGAGCCCGATATATTAGCACTACGGCCTTTTGCTTCCTCAATTTTCTTTACAATATTCCTTCATTAAGTTCTGTTCCTGGCGCACTTTTTCAGTCCAATATGCCTTAATTAAAAATATGTCTTAAGACTGCTATCACTGCATCTAACCATTTCCTCTTCAGTCTGAGACGTTATATTAGGACATTATTTATGATTCTTATTTGATTTTATTTACAATTATTCTTTTTGTAGATTTTATTAACTGTATTATCTATTGGATTCCAGTTTTTTTCGATGATTAGATCCATTTAACTAATTTGTAAGTTGGAAATAACCCTCATTTCTTTTTTTTTTTTGAATCTACTGTTATGTTTCAATTTATATATTTGTTAAATTGATAGATGTCACGTGAAGTTTCGTGAATATAGCGATTATACATGTATCAGTAGGTTGTTTAGTAAAAACAATTACGCCAGTCATGTTTTTATAAACAAGTCAGTTATTGACAGTTTTTGTATTGGTGATATATTAAAATCGTCTATTAAACTGTGTGCTTAATTTCGATCCATTACCTACGTGTATTTAACACTGGCGACGAGGATGACCATGTTTGGGTCAATTGAGCATTTAAAGGAGGTCCAGAAGAATTTGAGGTGTATATGGAAAGGATCGAGCATTAATTCACGGTCAACCATGTAGCGGCAGATATGAAGGTGTCTATGTTTATCACATTAGCGGGACCACAGGTATACAGCACATTGAAAAATTTGATGCTGCCTGAAAGTCCAAGTGACAAAAGTTACAAAGATATTATAAAAGTATTAAGAAAACATTATGTACCTGAAAAGTCCGAAATTGGTGAAAGGTTTACGTTTAATAAATGTAATCAAAAACCGAATCAATCTGTAGCAGAGTATGTTGTCGAACTTAAGAAGTTGGCGAGTACATGTAAGTTTGGTACGTTTTTGGATGAAGCATTGAGAGATAGGCTAGTATGCGGGTTAGCCTCAGAGTCTCTACAAAAGAAGTTGTTGTCGGAAATGAAATTAACGTTTGCTCCCGCTTGTCAATTAGCACAAGCATATAAAATGGCGGATAAGCAGTCAAAATTGTTAACAACGGAAGATCAGGTGTATTCTATAAGAAGTGAACGTAGTCAGGTTCGTCAGTCAGTATCGAATCAGATTTGTAAGAGCGGTTATGGGAAGTCATCTAAATCAAGTGTCGATCGAGTAAAAAAAATGTAGGAAGGTCAGAACGTCTGCAGAAGCCCAAGTGTTATAGGTGTGGTAGGCAGCACAATCCAGAAATTTGCCCAGCGAAAGAGTGGGAATGCTTTCAATGTTCGAAGAAAGGTCATACGTCAAGGGTTTTGTAGAAAGAAAAATTCGGTCAAAGCTATGGATGGATTAGATTAGATTAGATTAGATTAAGATTGGGGTGGCCTATCGACCTGTTTCACCGCAACCTTTTCAGATCTATTGTGACCCCCTTTTTTCCTAGAGGACGCTTTCTAATTTTGCCCTCTTAATTAGGCCTATCATCTTTGAGAGCGGTTTCTTTAAGTAGCTACTAGCTGTGGGGTTCTCCTCCCCCATTACTAGAAACCTTGTCCTCGCCAGGCCTTCACATTGGCACAGCACATGAACTGGTGTTTCTTCCTCCTCTTGGCAGTATGTGCAGGTTGCATCATCTGCCAAGCCTATGTTATACATATGCCTATTCAGTCTACAGTGACCAGTCAGCAGACCTACAATCATTTTGACAGTCTTCCTGTCTTTATTCAGTAGATCTCTCGTGAGTTCAGGCCTCTGCTCCTTTAGGAACTCTTTTGCCTGCCATTGTCCCGATGATTTTTGCCACCACTCTCTGGACTGATTGTATATCCATTCATTGATGGATTTTTTAATTTGCGATTTGGTAGTGCCGAAAGAGGGGTCGGCTCCAACGAATGGCCTTGACGAACCTCGCCTGGCGAGTTCGTCCGCCGCCTCATTTCCTCTCACGCCCGAGTGGCTAGGGACCCAGGCTAGGGTTACTTTCCTTTGGGTGCCCACCTCATTTAGGGCGCTTACACAATCCCAAATCAGCTTAGAGTCCACGCTTGAGGAGCTAATCGCTTTAAGTGTGGACTGACTGTCAGAGAAGATAGCGACGCTTTTACCCGGTTCGGTACATCTTTCTATCTCTCGGACACAGTGATGAATTGCAGCAACCTCAGCTTGGAACACAGTCGTATCTTTGCTGAAGCTTACCGAAAAAGCCTTTTTAGGCTTCTTAGTGTATATTACCCGCTCCAACGCCGTAATCCGTTTTAGAGCCGTCAGTAAACCAGTTTGAGCCCGCTCTTACCGGGGCACCTGCCTCCCAGTCCTTCTTATCTGGTATTATAACCTGATATTTCCTATTTAGGTTAGGGGTTTGAACCATGGCATCACATGGCATTCCTAAAAGAGGTGCCTCCTTGAGTTCGTCTAGCAGTTTTTTATAGTCAGCCCCGTGCGATTTACTTATCGGTACTTGACTATGTAAGAGTCTGTGTACTGTGGACCTTGCGGCTCCTTGTACAAAAATATGTATTGGTGGGATGTTTAGAATTACTTCAATCGCGGCGGTAGGGGTCGACCTCAACGCCCCATGGATGGAACTGAAGAGTTGACACAACAAGTCACAAATGAATTGTATCCTTTAAATAAAATTAGTGTAGGAGCACAAAGTAATGTACCACATAAGGTAAATTTAAGTGTGTGTCAGATGCACTAATAGTATTTGAAGTTGATACGGGTGCATGTAAAACTATAATTCCTTTAAAGTTGTTGCAAGAAAAGTGTTCAACTAATATTTTAAGTCCTGCATCATATAATTTAACTTCAGTTACAGGCCAAGATATCAAAGCTGTAGGGGAATTTATAGTAACAGTTATCAGGGGAAATCAAAAATATAAGATTTTCCTCCATTCCTTAGAAAAGGTTGATGATATATGTATATGTTAGAAAGCACTATATAAGAATCAACTTACGGCAACCATCAGGCTTCGTAGAAAATTCCATGCGTTTAAATTCAGATGAAAAGATCAACTCTAAAAAGACTAGAATTTTAAATCAGACGCCATGTAAGGCTTTGATGTGCGCTACTCTTCTGATAGAGCTCATATAAACATCTTTTTTTCTACACAACTCTTTGAACGCGTCTGCCTTTTTATCGTTCGCATTACAATTTCACCTCCTTTAAATTCCATCCCCATGTTCACATACATGCCTATACACCCACTACCGCCTTTGAACTGTTTTTTTTTATTTAATTTTTACGCTTTTTCCCTATTTTCTTATAACTTCTGCATTCAGATTAAAGGTAATGCCAAAACACTCGCCCGTTTCAAAGCAGATACACCTTCTTACTATAATATAGGTATGCATACTTTACCTACCACGGCGTTTGGTCATCGTGCGAGAACGAGATCGAACAGTCGGACGATCTTCTCGTCCTTTGAAACGCGACCAAATAATGTACTTCTCTGTATCGGGCGTGTATGGGGACTTGGAGTCCGACGCTTTGTTCGGGCGCCGCGTGTGTGTGTCACTGAAAAATGTCGGGCGGGATTAATTTCAGATGAAGCGGGTGATATTTTCGATCGCGGTGGTCGGCGCGGTCGAGAGGTTGGCAGCCCTGGTAGATCCGGCAGATGTCTTATTTCGCCCGCTTGTTAGTTACCGAATTGACACTTCGACGAACTGTCGATTTACCTTTATAACATCTTAACGGTGTTGAGGATTGAGTTGGGTCTTTGAGATATCGTCACTGTATTGTCGCGAAGAACGAAGGATCTAATATGCCATCTAGACAATATTTCATCTAAAAATGCATACTTCTGCAAATCAAAATAGTTTAGAATTAACGCACACATATAATCCAAAACACAATATAACTTACAAAGGGTGGTATATATAAATAAAAAATAATTGAGCCGCGGACACATACTCATCTATTTCGGCAGACGCGGCGTACGTTATTTCGGGTATCTTACTAATAGATTTACGATTCGAGGGAATTTAAATTACATTTAAGGGATATTAAATAAAATAAAGTAGAGTTTGAGGGTATAGCAACGGGAATTAGATTAGAACCGGAGATTTAGAAACGCAAGTAGATATAGGAAGCCAAATTCATCCCGTGGAATAAAAAAGTATTACTTATAACAAATTTATAGGCACTTTTAGAGAGAGTTTAGAAATGTTTACGCATGGGTAGAAAGATGAGGGTAGTACAGGGCCGGCTTTTGTTGTTTATAGTAGGGGTATTGAAATATTTAAGTTTAAAAGTTTAAATTAGAGTATCATTGCAATAATTTCCCTATACAGAATTAGTTGCAATATATCAAGTAGTGGGTAGTATCCCTAAGTGGGAGTTTATACGAGACGTGAGAATCATAGCTTATCTGTATTTGAGGCGTTAGGGAATTTAAAAAATCCAGCTGATTTGATACATATTACAAACTTGAGAAATATTACGTGAGCGGGGTGCAAAACTTTTTTAGACTAGGGCTCACGTATATACAATCGGTAATGAGAAGGCAGATCAGTTAGCGAAAGAGGTGGTGTCTAGCTGGGATAACGCGATACTTAGGTGTAAGTTAATTTCGGCTAGCGTAGTTAAAGAAGCGCTCAGAGATAAACTTGATAGTGATTGGTAGGGTAGGTGGAATATTACTTTAAATGGGAGGTGGACTAGGAAATTTATCGGTGACGTTGCACTTTTTCGGGAAATGAATGCTAATTTTGTCGTATCAGACGGTAGAACTAATGTTCTATTGTGGGGGATTATTAAATCCCCGTTATTAAACGGGTCACGATAATTTTAAAACATTTTTATGTAGAATAGGGAGGGTTAATGATTCGCATTATGAATATGGTGGGGGTAAATACACTTTATTTATGAAAACTAAATTGTTACAAATCATCCCAACCTCGTGCTCCACCTAAAAAAGGTACTACACGAGGCAACCTATTCTAAGTACTATATGGGTTCCATAACAATTGAAATGATCCTACTCTAACTAAATAACTTCCCTATGATTTTTAATAACAAAAATATAATACAGTAGCCTCGCGACCATAAGAATACTACTTTTGAGAAATGACAAATATGTGAAATGTGATTAGTTCACATAATCGCAAGTCTACTGTAAATCAGTCAGCTATCAGTTATTATTAAATGCGCCCATGGAACGACTTTCGTTATCTCCCAGCATTCGCCAAGGACACTGATTATATATAATATACTTATATAAAATCAATGGCTACGGAGTAAGGGAAACCATGGCAAAAACCTTACTCTAGGAGGATCTGGGAAGAAGTCCCAGACCTTATTACTGATAGCCACAAATTATTATTATCCTTCTGAGTGCCGAAGCAGCCTCCACGTCTCCTCAAATTCCGACAGCCTTGACGTTCTGAAATACAGTGGGGCATGTTTTATTTGAACGTCCACTCACAAATAAGTGGTGGTCGCGTGCGGAAATTAGGACTTTAGCTTAATTGGCCGCTGGGAGAAACAGATTTTAGAGATAACGAGTCCGTCGAATGGTGGGAATTTTTTCATAATACTACTAAAGAATTAGATAGGTTACGGCATGATATTTAGACATTTAGTAGGGAAGTACGTATTTGTAAATAATATTACATAGTTTTTAGTGTTATGAAGTAGTGTTAAATTAGAGGTATTAACGTAATCGGTGTTTATAAATCAATATTTCAAATATAAATCTGAATAATGTTCCTATATAATATAATTAGTTAATATTTATTAATACATATCAGTTCAACTTACACTTTCATCTGCCCGAAGATGAGCCACTAGACTCGAAACCAGTAAGTACTGCGAGATAGGACCAATTTTTATTTCTTACAATTACGAGCAACTCGCATAAAACCAAGCTACATCATTTACTAAAATTAATAAAGAATGAATGAAAATTACTATTTCGAACTCCAGAAAAACACGCACAATATTAATAGTAAGGATGACACAATCACTGGATTTTACAATTCGAATTCATTCGACTATTCACAATGATATCTTGAATTCGTCATCCTCGCTTTTCTTTATTTGTACATCCATAGATTGCCGATGCTTTATTTTAAGAATAAGACCATACCAATAAATATTTAACAAGTTATTTAACACCATTTTACTAAATGAAAGTTTTATGCTTCCCAAAAATACATAAACTGGAAGAGTGGCTCATCTTCAACGCATTTGGCGTTCTTGGTATCGCAAAAATTTAACTCACTGTTATTTTTAAATACATCAATATAACATTACAATATATAATAAAACCATCAAACAATAGGTTTGTTCTAAGAACCATCAAACCAATCACAAACTAGTCATTTTCGTCGGACAATTCCACTTACGTTAAGAATTATGTTTAGGCAACTGTAATTACCAGCAAAGGTTGTATGAAATAAGCTGTTGGAAACTATCAACTATCAGTGACTGCTTCTATGAACGATTTAATGATGAAACCTAACCTTCCAAAGAAATGATTAGAAGAAGGTAATAACTAGTAGGGTTGAGGAATTGTCCGGCAGAGCAGATACGTATTGCGATGCGGGCCTCAAATAATGTAATATAAATAAAGCAGATAAATCGTTAGTATGTATTTATAAAACATGTCATATTAATAGAGTTGTGCAAATTTTCCTTGGGGACAAAATCGGACAAAGTGGGCGAACAAACGGGTCACCTTGCGATGCACTCGTTTTTTATATCAGTACATATTTCGATAAAATATTTTTGTTTACATTTTATTAGAAAAACAGGCACTGTTGTTACTGACTTGCAACTCTACGGTTCATCTGCTCTATTGGAGTACAGAGTTGGAGCGCACATTCTGAATACGTACCTGCCGCGCCGGAAAATTTGCCCAACTCTAGTAACAACGATATTTTATAAAATAATGTATGACGTCGATGCATTCACTGTTTGACAGATAAACGAACAATTAATTATTACAATTGTAAGGGCATAGCATTCTATGTAAAAAACACATTTATCAATTATGGGGTACTGCTATTTTATTTGCAAAGCAATATCAATATCAAAGCAAGTATTGGTGATGGCCAGTATTAATAGCGATTATGGATGACGTACTATTGATACTTATAATCGAATTTTCCTTTTTTTCAATTAGGTTTCTTCGGTCTGTTAATTAACAGATTAAATAAGGAAACACATTGGAATGAGCATTTTGTGTAACTGTGTTGCCGAAAAACAGTCCATTGGGCAACATTGTTTTTCCATTTTGTGACACTATTTGTGGTGGCATTTTATGCGAGCTTGTGGTTCGACCTTTTTATATACAGTGTGTTCACGGGAACATTCTACAATAGCTAACTTTTTTATTTTTAGAGATACAGAATCGGTTAAATAGAGAAAGTTCGTGTACTTTTCCATATGCATTTCGTGCTATGGCATAAAAAGCAAAAGAGCGCTTGGTTGCTAAGATACGACTAAAGCATGTATTTTTTTAAATGGGACACCCGGTATATTTTTTACATTTTTGAGTTTCTCTAATCATTGGCTACAACAAAGTATAAAAACGACTTTTCTGTAAAATCACCATTGCGAGAGTTATAAAGAAAATCACGTTCAGTTCATTCGAGGTGTTCACAAAACATTCTACAATGATCAACTTTTTTGTTTTTTGAAGTTACAAACTATCATATGAATTAAGATAAAAAAATTAGCTACTGCAGAATGTTCCCGTGAACACAGTGTATACGCAGGTGTCACACCGAACTAGGTCATTAGAATTTTTCGAACTTCGAGTAGAAATTTGATTTTGACTCGCAGAGTAGGCATGACTGACTATGATCTATTTAAATAAAATATTTGCAGCCTTATAGCACTTTTGGTATTCAGGGTGTCGGTATCAATTTTCTTATTTTAACTGGAATAGTACAATTTTTATGGGTTCAGTGTATTGCTTGCATCATTTTTGATAAGTTTGTAAAAGCAAATTAAAAGGCTGTCATTAAGGCAGTCTCGAACCCAGTAACTAGGTCAAAACTAGTTAGAGACTGCAAACTATCCTTCAATACACTGGCACGAGACAACACGGTGTCTCTGATTTGGGTGCCGGGACATGAGGATATAAAGGGCAACGTGATAGCCGATGAACTAGCCAAGGAGGGCTCTAAGAGACACTTCATGGGTCCAGAGCCCGTATGTGGGATCACTAAAGATTCCGCAAGAGGGGAGATTTGGACCTGGTTAGATAAAGAAAGTACAAAGAAATGGAGGTCGACTGAAGGTCAACTCCATACCAAAACGCTGATAGGGGATGGGGATGGTAGTTTCTCTGATACCCTACTCAGGCGCAGTAAGAAAGAAGTTAAGACCATTACTGGGTTAGTAACTGGACACTGTCCCCTAAAAAAGCATCTATACAACACAGGCCGGGTAAGCGAACCGTGGTGTAGAAAATGCGAACTACAGGAGGAAACGAGTTTACATGTAATCTGCACATGTGAGGAACTTAAGGTACTTAAGCAGAAGTACTTCCGGAGAGATCTATTGGAGCCCTCGAAGGTTCTCAAGTTTGCACTGGGCAAGATGCTGGGCTTTATAGGGAACACCAAGCTGCTCGAGTGGAAATAAGAGAATCAACAGAGATGGTACAATGAGCACCTTGCTCAAGTGCCCGGACATCAAGTGCCCACCCGAACTTGAATGAATGAATGAATGAATAAACTTAAAATCGTTGATCGTATACTTTTACCTGTATTGGTAATAAGTTTTTTATTTTTATTCTAAAATGTTCTTCTATTATTTGCTCATTTCAAAATTCACATATAACGGCAAAAGTTTTAAATCCGATACTAAAAATAAATATGTGAACACATGGTAGATATATTAACGTTTCTGTAGAGGACCTGCAGGTAGTTTATTTTGTTTTGCCGCTGTCAATTGCCTCCACTGAGCACACAAAGCTTATAAAAAGTAAATCACAAATATTTTTCAATAGATTTGTAAGACTGAAAAAAAATATTTTAGGTTTCAAAATTTTTGCTTACTCTTTCTCAAAAATATACTTGCAATAGTAGTTCTAAAATAATCACAGTCGAATGAAAAGCAATTTATCACGACTAGATGTTTTCTATATGTAAACATGTCAAGCAATCAATGAAATCATGTTAACAAAATTGACATGCTTACAAAATAATCCGTCAGTTTAAGACAAAATGTTTATAAATAAAAAAAGTTGGTGAATAAGCCGCGAGAGAGGTTTTAGGTTTTGCCATCTATGTATAACTACGGTATAACGCAGGAGCCATCTTCTTTTTATGTAAAATTTCAATAAACGTGCGTATTAAATAGAAAGTAAGTCGAGTACTGTGAGATATATTGATAACTAATAGGAAATACCAATAAACTCCAGTCTCACAAATTCTTTAATCTTCAAAAACACAATGCACATTTCATTAGCTATGCTAACATCTTCAGGTGTACATACAAGTGTATTGTCAAATACCAAATGCGTAAATATAGTAAGTATATCCTAGGTTACAAAAATTAATCATCAGGACTACTATATTCAATGAATTCTAAATATTTATAATGAAGGGGTGTTAAATCAGTATTCAGTAAGCTATTAATATGTTTTTTCATATAAATAGCTTCCGACATATTAAGATTCTTACAATTTGAAGACTTAATTGACTCTAAATTATCAATTGAAAAAGTGTGTCCTGTATTAACAAAATGATACGCCAAAGCGGATTTATCGGCATTGTGATTCTCAATATGATATAAATGCTCTTTAAATCTAATCTCCGCATTCCTCTTTGTTTGACCTATATATACTTTATTACAAACACCGCATTTGATCTTATAAATCCCAGAACATTTTTTAAAATCAATAAATTCAATATTGAATTTTAATTTTTTTTTTTTTATTTTTATTTTTTATAGTATTATAATTTTGAAAAACCGGACTAAGATTGTATTTTTTACACAGGTTTAATATCTGGTTAACCCATAATTTATTAATGTTAAATCTGCAAAACTTTTTCTCCACTATTTTATCTGGAATAAGTGTACTTAGCTACATTTCTTAATAACCTTTCATTTTCTAACTGATTTTTAATCTTATCTATCACACTTTTCTTGTAACCATTAATTTCTGCTGTGTGATATATATATTCTAATTCTTTTTTTAAAATTATCTTCGGAAAGCAGTATGTTCAATAATCTAGTTATTAAGAAAAAGAATGTTGTGTATTTTTGTTTATAGCTGGTATAAGATAAGTTGTGTACATAATTGTTTGTGTGTGTGACTTTTCTATGTATATCAAAGTGGAATGTATTATCTTTGATCATAACTAATAAATCAAGAAATGGTAAATTGTGTTGATCCTCAATTTCAAACGTAAATTTTATTGATGGATACTGATTATAATTATTAATGAAATTAAGGAAAATATCTATATCAAAATCAAGTGGTATTACAGCAAGAATATCATCTACATATCTAATCCACAATTTAGGGAAAGAAGGAAATTTACTTATATCTTTTTCAAAATAATTTAGAAAGAGGTTTGCTAAAAAAGGAGAGAGTGGGTTACCCATTGCAGTTCCAAATGTTTGTTTATAAAACTTATTATTAAAGCTAAAGATGTTTTCTTTAATTTAATGTATTCAAGAATTTTATCAAAAGCAACGTTGTTAAAAATTAAGAAAGATTCAAGATTTTGCAACGTTATGTCAATAGGAACATTTGGAAACAGAGATGTTACATCAAAAGATATTAATTTATCTCCAGAGGAAGTTTGAAAATTGTAGAGTTTATCTATAAGTTCTTTTGTGTTTTTTATGGAAAAATCTATTTCAATTCGATTAAACTCTTGTACTAACCATTTAGAAATTGCATAAGTGGGAGAGTTAATATTAGAAACAATAGGTCTATATGAATTGCCTGGTTTATGAACTTTAGGTAAGCAATACACATGTGGTATCTTAGGATTATTAATTTTAAGTTTAAAACTTAACCCCTTATCTATAAGATTACTACATTCTTTTAATACTTTAGTAACTTCTCTAACATATTTACTTAAAGGATCTTTGGCTATTCTTTCATAAGGACCACTTTCTAACATGTCATCAACATCTTTTATATAAGTGTTCTTATTAAGGATCACTATTGCATTACCCTTATCCGCTTTGGTGTATATGCATTCTTTATTTTTTAAAAACTGTGTAATGTGGTTGTATGTATTTTTACTTTTCTTCAATTTCTTACTAATAGTTATTTCTCAAGAACACGAGTCGCATCTGTTTGAAACGCAGCCTTATTTTCTTCAGGTATGTAATTCGAGGCAGAATCGAAGTCATTTATAAGATCTTCTAATTGGACTGTTACTCTTTTCCTATTAGTTAAACGTGCGTATAATGAACCACATTCAGAAAGTTTATTCGATTTTAATTTTGTTATTATTATTAGCAATTTCTCGCCTTCATTTTGGTTTACCCAAGATTATTAAAATGTCAATATTTACCCCCAATGCAGTATGAGACGGACAGTTCATAGAATTTTGGAGTTAGAGAAAATCACATTTTATAATACGTTCCAGATGTTCTGCCCTGAAGAAGAAATTTACTTACTATAACCAATGCTTCATAAAATCTTGAATTGGAGGTGCAATTGTTTGACAGTAATAATTTCCAGATGGTGCAACCCTCCTCAGTACATTCCTCGCCAATAGAGAAGATTATAAAATTTATCACTTAAATCTTTATTGTGTAAAATTCCCCAAAACGTGTTTACGCACAATTATTCAAGAAGCACCATCGATAGTACAGTCCTAAGGAAAAGTGCCGTAGTTTTATTGCCGTGAAAACAACCAATAAATAAATTTTATGTACGAGAGCGGATCGCCCTTCCTATAGGGACACAAAATATATTGACACAATCGTTAGGTGAAAAAGGTTCCCATAGTATATCTTACATTACTCACTTTATTTGCGCTCAAACCGAAAACGTGCGAACGCAAACAAACGCCAAGTAATTTGTCGGATTCTTGCATTCTACTCGCGTCATCCGTTTCCCCTAATCCCCTAAATCGGACCATTGACACGTCCGTTTCCCGTTTTAGTGCGAAGATACAGCCGATGAATCAATCCTTTTTTGTGTATTTTACCCCCAACTTCGGACTTATTCCGAAACGCTTTGGTAATCCTTGATATTTATGCGCACAGGTGTTGCGGAACATAAAGATATATTCTTTTGCCTACGCGCCAGGTACCGCAAAAGAATATGCCACCTTCTGCCACCCACTCCGCAAGGAAGCTTTTAACTTCTCATTTCCTTTATATTTTCGATAAACCGACATTAGTATGCCCGGCTGTGAACGTTTATGTCGAAGGCGAAATTTCTTTCGGCAAGCGTTAACAACGATCAATAGAAAACTAGGTGATTTTGGCTTGAAAAGGTGTCACGTTGGAATAACATTCGCGTTCGGTTGGGGGTTGGTCATTGTTTACTTTCGGAAATGAAACATTTACTTCTATAACCGAGTAGCATAACTTTCATGTTAGCAAAACAAGGAACGGCTGTGCTTTTGCACCCAAACTTGTAGTAACATGAGATTAAAAATAAAGTATAAAACGGTAACTTAGAAACGTAAAAATGGAGATTTTGAGCTCTATTTTTGTAAATTTTCTTATTTTATTTTGACTATAGCGGCAATATATAATTTGTAAAAAATAACATGAAAAAAAAAAGTTTATTAATTGCTACATCAGGATTATAACATTTCTATAATGCAAAATTATTAGTATTTGGGATGTACGGGATATTTTGTAAGTTCGACACCGCCTGAATGATAATTTGTTAAATACCATACCCCTACATTTATTGCATTTTTAAAAATATCAATAAATTTTGAACAAACAAGATATAGGCCTAAAGCCGATAATTTTCAAGATATTTTTGATTTTCTAACAACTCAACCAAATTTTGAAATATTTTAAATACTTAAATCTATTTAGACTTTCGGATGTGTTTATATTTTCACTTTAATATACAATAGAATATATTTTATTTCCGAAAGAAAGAAAACAATCACAGGAAAAGTCAAAAGGAAATACAGTTAACAGAAGCTTAAAAAACTAGAATATCAATTATAATAAGTAAAATACTCATTTAAACTGTAGAAACAATGTTGTAATAAAAGATTTTTAGTTTTAATTTTAAATAGTTTTAAATTAAAATTATAATTATCGGGAAGATGATTACAGATTTTTATTCCCACATAATTAAAACTTCTAGCCGTAATTGCAAGGCGATGCTGATGCAAGTTCGGTATTATTTTATATGCAGGGTGTTTTGAACCATCGTTTAAAGATTTTAACGACACGTAGTACGATCGAAATAAGGTTAAAAGTCATAATAAACATATGTTCACAAATCAACCGTTTACGAGATAACAGCGAGTGTTCCTAGTAGTACATGGTAATAACAACATATCCCAGTAAACAGGTGCTTATCAGCTATTGTTTTATGACAGCTTAATTTGACGTTTTGTGCAATTTGTAGCAATTACAATGGTTGCGTATTCTAATGCTGAAATGAGCGATATGGTGTTCATGTACGGTCGTGCTAATGGGAATTCTTTACAAGCACGTCGCTTCTATGCTGAAACGGTTCCTGATCGCCAACTGCCTTCGCATGTGATGTTTCAGACGGTGTTTCAACGACTAAGAGAAACTGGTTCGTTTGAAAAGCGGTCTCGTAATACTGGACGGCAGAGAATAGCATGTGCTCCACAGATCGAATTTTGAATATTATTGAGGAAGATCCCGAAACTAGTGTTAGAAGAATTTCGATTCAAGTGGGTGTAAGCAGCAATCTTGTTTGGAGAACTCTTTATGAGCAACTCCTATACCCCTACCATATCCGGTACAAGCCCTTACTGCTCCGGATTATCAAGCGAGAAGGGCTTTCTGTGAGTGGTTTTTGCGAACAGCTTCTGATCGGCCAGATTTCGCTGATAACATCCTTTTCACTGATGAAGCTGGTTTTACTAAAAATGGAATATTTAATTTCCACAACAATCACGTTTGGTGTGACGAAAATCCTCATGCTACCGTTGAAGTCAGGCACCAGCAACGTTCCTCTCTAAACATCTGGTTAGGCATGATAGGGGAACGATTGTTAGGACCGATTGTTTTGCCACAACGCTTAACAGGTCCTGCATACCTCGAGTTCTTTGAAAATACTTTACCTGAACTTTTGGAAGCTTTACCTATAAATCTAAGACTGAACCTCTGGTTTATGCAAGATGGAGCTCCACCGCACTTTACGCGTGCTGTTAGGGAACATCTTAACAATGAATTTTCCTGGAGATGGATAGGGCGAGCAGGTTCCATTGCTTGGCCTCCAAGGTCTCCCGATCTAAACCCGTTGGATTTTAGTATATGGGGTTATTTGAAAAGTTTAGTGTACGCAACACCTGTAAACGATCTTCCAGAGTTGCGCCAACGAATAGAACACTGTTGCCAGATAATACGAGAAAAACCCTCGTTTTTTGAAAGAGTGCGCGCTTCCTTTGAAAGCAGATGTAGATCCTGTGTCGAAATGGAAGGACGTCATTTTGAACATCTTCTTTAGTTATAATCTATTTTATGTTAAAATGCAATAACATCTTAATAAAAACCGCTAAAGCAAACTTATTCTGCAATTGCGATAAAATCCCTGTTATCTCGTAAACAGTTAATTTGTGGACATATCTTTATTATGACTTTTAACCTTATTTTCGATCGCACTAGATGCCCTTGAAATCTTTAAACGATGTTTCAAAACACCCTGTATGTAATATGTAATTTCGAGAATGTAGATACATACTATTGGAAGTATTCTGTGTTGGAGAAAGAAGGGTCTACATTATTATGTTATTAAAGTAACAAACTTTTCTTACTGTACTAGAAGTAAAACTATAGGAAATGAATGTTACAAGGAAAATATTCTATTTCAGTATTTGTTAACGTTATTACATATATTTCTAAATCAAAATTTTAGTCATACCTACTTATACTAGGAACCCTGAATATCTATTAAGTTGTTTTGACAGTCTAAAATCACACACAAATTCGCTATAACACTTCATATAATATGTATTTACAAGTAAAATAGGTGAGTTGATTTACATCTGTTCTAAATCATTCATTCGTTTCATCGGAACAACTTTGAATTGAAGTAATTGGACAAATGTCAGCTTAGTGTAAATGAAAGAAAAATGATCATTGATTGTGTAGTGTTAATTGCTGTTCACAATTTGTTATCCTTACACACGCGCAACACACGAAGTTACACCTCCTTAGCTCCTAGTTTAGGTACGTTTCTTGCCTTATATAAATTGACGAACACACTAGAACTTGCACCTTTCTTAAACTTTTGTAAACCAATCCCTACACCTTGTATCAAAAATGTTGCACACAGTAATTAAGCACACCTAATGAATGCAGCATCCAGTGAAGGATAATAAGATTTACTATGTATTTTGAAAATAGCATATACATAAAAACAATACGTGAGTATCAATCTTTCGGTTGAACTCTTTGACACATACCGCAATAGGTATCCTTATAAAACCAACTCAATTCATTTCATTAGCGACAAGTAAATACACGCGAACGCTACACCAAGTAATTTATCAGATTATTGGCTCTAGTTGTTTCCTTATTAGGTTAGAACTAGATGTTTTGTTTAATGCTGTGCACTATTTCTGCACTATACTTACTTGGCTTGGTGGACTAGATGCTGTTCTGTTATCGTATTATGGAATCAAAAAATAAATATTATTTTAAAAAAAAATTCCTTCCAGCGACATCTGCGTTTCTATTGTGTAACCCGTCGTAGTGTATTGCAATTTAAGGCGACATCTTTTGGAATAATATTGCATTAGAACGATTGATAATTAATTATGTATAACGATTGCAGTACCACCATAGGTTTTTTCCCAATCAAACTTTGAAGTCCCCTCTTAAGAAATCGAAATTGAAGGCTGTGTATAAATGCCCATAATTTTATGTTATAAAAAATTCATAATCCTACAACTTAACTTTATCAAGAAAACTTTCTTCCTATTTGTTACTGTTTACTGAGTTATAATTCCCTACCAGTAAAACATCTTGCATAAAATAAATAAAAAAATAATTATTACAAAGCAATCTTCTTCTGCATCAGAAGCCAACATTTACTATCCCGTCCTCCCACTCCCTCTCCCCGTAACATTATCGACCTCAAAAACAGTAAAAAAAAAACATCCCAGCTTTCATCGCCACCCTTAGGTGCTGTTCCATTGTTTGCAATCCGATATCACCCATCATCAACCGTCCACATAGCACAATACGACTCTCCTACGCTGTTTACTTTTCTCGTGCTGATGAAAGCTGTTCCGATGGTGTAAAAATATGGAGCACGCGTCTCGCAGTGGCAGATGGTCGCTCCGTCCGAAGCACACGGCCAGGATCGAATAGCCGAGCGCCCGGGACGAAGACGCCCATCAGAACACCTGGAAGCACCACTTGGCGATATTTGGATGTCAGAACTCGTGCTCTCCGTGTGGATTATTGAAGAGATCCATGTAAGAGACGAAGATAGACTGGTGTGACAGATATGGTCCGTTATTAAATGACGTAAATGTATGGTAGGGGCTGATGTTAATCCAATTTTCTATAGAGTTACGAATAAAATTGTAGATAGCCTGGAATTTGTGAAACGTTCAAGTAAATTAACTATTACAGCAGTAATACAGTCATGCAGTACCCAATTTTCATACTTCCGAATGCATTTAGATTCGATTAGTGAGATAAAATTCCTATGGTTCAATTAATTGTCCCGTCCACTACGACCATTAAGGTCTATTGTAGAGCGGGTGTTACCTTGAAGCTCATACAAGAAGTTCAGGTCCTTAAGGTAAGGTCCTTTAAGGTTAAGTAATCTTCCCAAAGGTTATATACCTGATTGCTCAACTGTCTCGTGTCTAGCCTAGTCTAGTCTAATCGGGGATCCCGTTTCTGTGTGAGTGCTTTTTGAATTTACAGTGGCAATTTGCCACTTTTACGTTCAAGTTCAAACAGTTCTGAGAGGAAGTACTCTGGTACAACGTTAAGATCAAGGGACACGATGGACAAGTGTCAATATTCCAGGGATTGATACTACACCTTTCTAAAGCTCTAGAGACAAAGAAAAGGACTTTTTTGATTCTTGCTGGTATCAATCCTCGGAATATTGACACTTGTCCACCGTGTCCCTTGATTCAAATAGTTCCTTGATTCGGACATGATTGGGTGAGATACAATCTAGTGTTTTCAACACCGCTTGACTGTCACTAATTTCTTTTACTAGTTTGTGTTTTTTTTTTTTCAACTTTTTTGATTCAAAATGTCCCTTGGACAAAATATTCCTGCGACTACACCCTATTGGGTTTTCGAACAGTTCATAAACCAGCAGGTGCTGTTTACCTCAGTATTTTTCATTGCATCTCCATTTCTTCCTATTTTGTCGAGTACATATTATGTTTGAAGTCGGAACTAATCGATTTCAATAGCATATTGTTCACACAGCCATAAGCATGTGCCGATTGATTCGCAATATAACGAAATGCTGTTAGTCTGACCTCCTTTTCCACTACAATGTGCAAAGGTGGCGAATGACTGGGAGGAAGACATTGCTTTCAGGATTGTCATACTTGCGATTCCTTGAACGAACGTAAGGTTTGCTGTGGCTTCAGTTTGCAGCTTTTTTTCCCACCAAACCATTGCTCCATTGGACTTACTACGATAACATAGAGCCAATGGACTAGCTTAGAAGATACCTTTGTTTTGTAAGTGATCTTTTCCAAATACGGATTCAAGGGCAACGTCTTGTCAAATAAGACACATACATTATCTGCAAAGGCCGGCTTTACGCTTTGGATAATGAGTGGTACCAAATGTTCCATTCTCTTCTTCCTGATGAACAGTACCACCGTGATTTTATTTGGCTAGATGCTCAGATTTTCCTATACAACCTATAATTGGCGCTAATTACCTATTGGAAGGCTGAGGAATTTTTCGTTTCCCCGATCCTCTCAATAGTACTAAGATATCGTCTCCATAAGTCGGCACTTTCACTTCTAGCGCTTCAATGGTAACCCTGCTTGTAGTGACGATAGTAGCGGGAATAAAATTCTTTCTGTGGATGTATAATAATCAGAGTTCATATTTGAATGATCATTTATGCTTCATCGGTAAGACACGATGTTTGACCACATTGAACATTGGAGCAACGGATTCAATTATAAGACCCGATATAATAGAAGATTTAGTTCTGCAACCGACCACGAACAAGTGTCAACTACAAACAGCAACTGGACAACTAACACCCGCAAAAAGGAAAGTTTAGTGAACTCGGAAATGGGGAGCAAATGTTTATCAATAGAACTTCTGCTGGCGGAAATAGTGAATGATCTTCTACTTGGTTTGGACTTCCTAAAAGCCTGTGGATTTGTAATTGATATAACGAATCACGTTCTACTCTATCAAGACCAGGAGATTAGTCTGATTGATTCGGAAAAAAATACAAACCAGCGCGACGTTTGTCACAACTCGAAAAGTGGTAATTCCTGGTAACAGTGAAATGGTTGTGAAGATAAGGATGGATGGGGATCTTGGTGGATGTTTTATAGGAATGGGTGAACGCAAGCAAGAATTCAAACTTGATAAGGAACTCTCACTGGCAAGAACACTTATAAAAAGACAAGATATTGTTTCTGTACGCGTGGCTCACCTCAATCCCTGGGAAATACCAATTCCAAAAGATACGAAGATTGGGTTATGCAAACCTATTACCTAACTGTCAAAAGGACAATGTTCTGATGTTTGGTGAGCGGTTGTATGCGAAACAGTCGCGAAGAATATAGAAGATTTGCTACAGAAATCTTCTGCAGATTTAACCATTATACAAAAAGAAGCTTGAAGGGAACTACTATTAGAATGCGGGGACTTATTCTCCATCGAAGGAAGAAAATATGGAAGGACAAATCTAGCGAAACACCGGATAACTAGCGAGGATCATCTGCATATCAAATAGTATCCTCGACGCTTTTCATTAGCAAAACTAGAAGATGCCTTCAAAGAGTGCATGGTCGTGTCCAGTAATTTTAGTGAGAAAGGAAACTCAACGATGTCACCCAGAAAGGCAGCTATTCGTTACCACAAATTGAGGATACACTAGAGGCGTTAGCCGACACAAAATATTTCTCTATGTTATATCTAAAAATTGGATATTGGCAAGTGGAAATACATCCCGACGATAAACAAAAGACGGCAGTTACTAGCGGAAATGGGCTGTGGCAATTTAACGTAATGCATTTTCGTCTGTGCAATGGGCCTGCTACTTTTGAACGTCTTAATGGAAAACCATCATGTATGTGTGTATATAAATGGAAGGGTGATGTTACACTGCGATCTAAAAGATCTGTTGTGTCCCCTATTCTTGCTGATTTACAGCTGGCCTTCCAATCATATCCTTTCAGAAAATGTAGGATATTAGAGGGCCCCAGTCTAGGTAAGTCTCCCTCTTCGATTTCACATGCTCTCAGGTACAACGCCCCCGAGTTGCACAATGCTACGCAGTTTGAGAGGAGATGGATGGGTGTTTCATCCTGTTCCCCACAAAATCTACATTCAGATTCCTTTTCCAATCCAAGCTTACCCAGGTGTTCTTTCAGTCTAGCGTGGCCTGAAAGTATTCCTGTTAGTATGCGAACATTGTTCTTACTCAGGTTGATGCATTCTATAAACCTCTTCTGCTTATAAGTTCCCAGAAGAATTTTACTTTGCCTCATTCCCTGGAGATTTTCCCAGTAACTGGATTTTCTCTGCTCCATTTCTATTTTCAGCTTCTTCAGTATTGTACTACTACTTAACCCACAAAAGGGTTCAGGCCCTACAAAAGGTACTCCAGTCCCTTTTTTTGCGAGATTATCCGTTATTTCGTTTCCGTCCACTCCTGTGTGACCCGGAACCCACAGGAGGGTTACTTAACCATTATGGTTTATTTGAATTTTGGCTTATCTAATCTACCGCTGCGTTCTTACAGTGAATAGACTGAACATACAAGTCTTCATAGTCGAGCAAGTAATTGCAATTACTCTAAAACAGCTGAAACTGTGCTAGAAAAAGGGTATTTTGCTTCCTGTTCGTCTTCCCTTGTTTCTCCCAAATGCTGTTACTTCTCATACCATTTTTGTTGTTTGTTAATTTGCTTTCTTCTATTTCTTTTCCGGTGGTTTTCCGCACTTCTCGTCTGATAATGTCTTTGTTATATCCTTTTCCATTGCCTTCCCTCAAAAACTTTTACACGGAGATGCTTGCAGTATCTATCTATGCATTTTTGCAAGCATTTCCTGCCTGTCACTTAATACAACTTAATTCGTTAATTAATTCCTTTATTCTCTGATTAATTTTTTTTTAAATATTAATAATTGTCATTTCATTTTAATTTAAAACGTAATATTATTGTTAATTTATTTTGTTTTCCAACAATTTTTTTTTCTCAGTAATTCACTTTGTTATTTTAAATAACATATTTATAGTCTAGGAAGTGACCTATTTTTCTTCTCATAAACAAAAGTAGCAGGTGTCCCGCTGAAAGATAAAACAGAAAAAAATATTATGAAGCCGCCACCGCACATAAACAACCGTCATTAAGTAATACAGGCGTAGTTTTCACTAACAACCACACATATGACTGACTGCTTAGTCGCCTCAAATCATGTACCAATATCCGTTAGACTCTTATTTCACACTCGCAGTAATAGCAACATCATCTCTATTTTAGAATGCAGTTTCCTAACAATAACGAGAAGGATTTAGAAGTGACAACGACGACGTTAACTCCTGTTAGCGCGCGCGCGATAGATAAAATAAAATACTGTGCAGTTATTATAGTGGCCGTTGGCAATCTACCAGGCATTTTTACATCTGTGAGTCAGAGCGATTGCCCGCCGAGCACATGTTACCGAAGACCAATTTCGGTTTCGGAGACGGGAATGCGACATATGCGCTGCGGGGAAGCCGGGTGTTGTTAGCGCGATCCAGGCTTCCGTATTAGGAGGGTGCAATCGATACATTTTTGATGCGATGACAAAGATACAAGCGGGTGAATCCACAGGATCATGATGTGTACAGTTTTGATGTGTTTACCACTGAACCATTACAGTTTTGAGTAAATCTTGGAGAAGTTGTATCACAAGGAAGAGGAATAGTTGCTAGAGTGTATACAGCGCTTGGTTTTCGAGTTGAATCCACCTTTTGGAATTGATAGGAAGGTTGAAGATATACACTGAACCAAAAAAAAATGGATTCTGAAACAATAAAAGAAATACAATAAATTGCAAATCATTGAACTAACGAAGAAGGTATCATTTAATATATTATTGCATTCATATTGTGAATAATTTTATGACAATTGTGCGTAAAAATAACAATATATATTTGTTCATATTTTTATTATTAACAAAATTATTTATTGAAGGTATGAATATATAATTACCATAACAAATTTTATCCATGGACAATGTACAATGATTTGTTATAATGTGAAAACTAATTTATTTTAATAATGAATATTGTTTTTACTTAATCAAAAATTGTAAATACTATTTTATTGTAACAATGACATATTTCATTCAGTCGATAAAAATTCATCAATGAACGTAGACTATTGATTGCACGTCCAGTATTTTTCTCAGCGTAGGAAACTTGGAACACCATACCGTCATAATTCCATCACCTTTTGTTTCCGCATGAAACTAGTATTAGAATAGAAAGAATAATAGCAGCGTTCAAAACCAAGCATACCAGAGACATAATATGTAACTTATCAGTCTACTTACAGTCCCTGGCCATAATATTAGACGCATTTGATTTTTTTCTGTTATTTCGGCTGTTGACTTTATAACAATCATTATTTTGTTATAAAAAGTTTTATTTTTTAATTTGCAATCTTAGTAGCTAAAACAAACAGAATAAAACCAATTTAAACTTAAAAAAAATAAAAAACTTCATTCGTATAAATTTTAGAAGAAAATCAATATTTGGTGGAGCCACCTTTAGCGGTGATTAACGCTTGAATTCGCCTTGGCATGCTATTACTGCAGTTCTGAACGATCTTCTGTAGTAGTAGAGTAGTAGAGTAACATCCCTCTTCTTAGCTGGCCAGGCAATTCCCCAGACATGAACCCAATCGAAAAATTGTTTGTGGAGCTGGTAAAGCGAGACGGTAGCAAAGGAAGCCCTTACCACAAAAAACCCAGTAAATAGAAAAAAATATACATATCTGGAATCGCACCACGTATGCAGAAGACCGTTCGAACTGAATTAATAGCATGCCACGCGAATTCAGCTTTAATCACCGCTAAAGTGGGCTCCACCAAATATTGATTTTCTTCTAAATTTATACGAATGAAGTTTTTATTTTTTTGTTAAGTTTAAATTAGTTTTATTCTGTTTGTTGCTACTAAGATTGCAAATTAAAAAATAAAACATTTTATAAAAAATAATGATTGTTATAAGTAACAGTCGAAATAACTAAAAAAAATCAAGTGCGTCTAATATTATGGCCAGGGACTGTACTTATATAGTTAGGATCTAGCATGAATTCGCCTTTACCCAATGTATTCAACAAACCGATTTTAATTACCCGTCTTGTCAAAAGTTCTCGAACAGGCAATTGCATCTGGGCTTGTAAAGAAGAATGAATATTTCTAGAGAAAGAATGACTACATTTCAAGCAAATAACACGGGTATAGAAAATTAACTCTCCCAATTCTATATAAACTTGATTTAAAATGACTGTGAGCTGTTATTAATTCTACCGCTTGATACGACAAATTAACACTCATTTACCTAAAACGGGCAACGCTACTAATAAATTCCCCTGCCAAACCTTATCTAGTTTATCCCTAAACGCCTGTTTAACTACGCTAGCCGAAATTAATCCATACCTAATTATTGCGCTGTTCTCCCTAGATAACCTCTTTCGCTAATTGATCCGCCCTCTCATTACCGATTGTACTTACGTGAGCCGTAGTCCAAAAACATTTTATACCTTCCTCACGCAACATATCCCAAGTATCTAATAACAAATCTACCAGATTTTTTTAAATTCCCTAACGCCTCTAATACAGATAAGCTATCAGTTATAATTCGCGCTGCCCGTATAAATTCCCATTCATGCCTAATATAACGTACTGCCTGATTTATTGCAACTAATTCTGCCTAAAAATTATTGCAATCATCCTCTAATTTAAACTTTATATATTTCAATACCCCTATAATAAACAACAAATGTAGGACAGACAAGTAATCGAATGGAATAATAACGTTTCGTAATCCGCGAAGATAAAATATGATGTACCACGGGAGTCTATACTTGGACCTCTTTTGTTTTTTACTATATTAATGGCATACCTGCGAACATAAGTGACGGAGAGTAATGCTTGTGCGACCCTATTATTATAGAAGCTGGCGAATCAACTGACTTGATAAAAAAAACCTAGAATAGCAGTTGAAGAAGCACAAGACTGGTTCCGTATTAAAATTAAAAAAAAAATCCAATAAAACACCCCAAAATCTATAAATTTAAGGCCAACAGTAAAGTTTCTAGACTTAACAATAGATTCTAAATTAAAGTGAGATTCACACATCGACCAATTGGTTGGTAAACTTGCAACGGCTTCGTTCACTATCAAAGGCTGAAACTGATTGCTACTCATGAGACAGCAGGGGTAGCTTATTAATCTTTCTTTCACTGCCATTTCAGCTATTACATACCTTTCTGGGGATTGGCAGCAGGTGTTGGCAGAAACTTCCCGCTTCATAAAAGCGCCATAAGATCGTTGTGTAAGTTGAAAAGTCACAAAAGTTGTCGAAGGTACTTTAAGGCAGAAGGCATACTAATTTGGACCACAGTGTAAATACTTATTCTCTTATTCCACATCCACAATAAAGCTATCAATAGATTCCTTTAAAAATTAAACTTTTATTGGTTTGTGTCTAATGTCGTTATAACGGATCACATTAAAACAAGAACCACTAGAAACAGTGTGCATATAAAGAAAATACTAATAAATGGAATAAAAGGACAACAGTTATTCTGATATGATCGCATGTAAAGAATGAGATATGGAAAGCTTATGAACGAAAATGAAGGGGAATATATATATATATAGAATATAAAGTGAAGAAATACAAAATTAATTATTTAGCTATACAGGGTGTATCAGATATAGAGGTAAATATAATAATATGTAGCAGCTGTAATCATATACAATCAAAAAGTCCTAGTGCACAGGGGGTCTATCTGTAAGCATTAACGAGAAAAAAAAATATTTTATAAATGCCGTGGGCTAGAGCCGCACCTGTGCCCTACCTAAATGCTGCCCCGAGCATACCCCCACATACCACTATCATTCAGCCATTATCGCTATTAGTTTTGTGTGTATCGCCGTTTGGAGTGCAAGCCACTTCAAACATTTTATTTAAATTCTCCCCGTCTCGAAAAAAAAACGTCCTTTTCAGGACCATCATGATTCATATAAAGAAAATCGAAGCTTGATGCATCGGAAAAAGCGCGGAAATGTATAGATTTATTTTCGCGCGACATCATAGTGTAAAGGCGTGTTTGCAAATTTTCTGTATCTACATTTATTTCTGTGTAATTCGATTCAATTCATTTTGCGTTATATGATTAAATAAATCCAAAAGAAATAACTCAAATTCATGTGGTACCGTTTATTAACAACTAACTCTCGATTCGACAAAGCAAAAGAAAAATATTTATGTTTTTTGTAACTATTGAAATCGCATATCCGGTGAAACTCGAACGTCTTATCAGGATATTAAAAATAATACTTTGTAGACTTACGTAGAATGCTCTTAACAAAAAAGGAATGTTTATTTTATAAAAAGAAGAAATTTAAAAAGCCTCAGTTTTGCTATTTTTACAAGGGCCTTTATTTATTCAGAATTATTAAATGAACTTACGGCATACCATTAGGAATAATACTAAATGAGTGCAATGTATTTATACATAATACCACGTTTAGCGGGTGCTTAACATGGCGTTTCTTTGCATCAGGCCCGGAATAAAGAATTTTTGGCTCTAAATTTTACTTTTTTTTATTCTTTAATGATGAAATCCGGTTTCGGTGGGTTTGTGCTTTATATGTCGTGTAGTTAACACCCTAGCAAAATTCACTTTTTTATTTCATACACCCTGTATAAACGCGCGATAAGGTGAGTATCCAGCTTTAAACCGCCATCAAAAAATATATTATTCGTTTTACTCATACGATAAATTCCAATCCATTTAGTTGAAAATACCATTTTCTAGAAACAAGCAATTGATTGGTTATTTAAATAAACCGTTTCGAATATTTGTGTAAACATTTATTTTCCCATGCGCGTTCATTTTTTTTCTGTTTATATAGGAAAAAAAAAAGCGGCGTTATAGAACTAGTTATGTGTATGTCATTATATGCGCTTCGCGACCCGGAACGCGCTTATCAGATGTTGGTACCCGTGTTACCGCGTCAAATAGCGGAAGTTGCGCCTTTATTGTTTTGTTTTAACGACCGATAATTCGTGGATTCACGGTGTTATATTCGAATATCGCTCGTACACGTGGGCAGAGGAGGGATAGCTAGGCAAAAAGCATATTTTGTGTCAATAATTAAATTATTAAACTGTAAATAAGACCTGGGAACGCAAATATTTGCCGCAACTAAAGAAGAGCTCACCGACGCGGCGCCAACGTCTGTTTGCGTGGATGCTTACAGAATTACTCAATTTTTAATTGTTTCTAATGATATTTTCATTATTTTTTTTTAATGGACTTGGTTCTATTTCTATAACTACCAGTCTAATTGTGATACATAGTTTATGGTATCATTAATCATTATTCAAGTATACAATGTTATTTCCTACTGAAGTGAGTTTACGTAAACATTTGGTGAAACATCATTCACTCGTTTGGGTTTTTAGCAACAGCTGACTAATGACTAAGGAATTAACACTTTTGAAAAAAAAATCAATATTTTCATAGAAGCTCTCAATGTATACGAACTGAAAAGTAATCTTGCCTTTACAAGATTGTTACTGTAAATTTACTATTGGCCGTTATGTTATAGTGTGTTATATAATTTCGAAGGCACCCTCAATCAGCAACCTCCATATCCATATTTACCGCGCAAAATCTTTGTATCTTCTATAATGCCCAGATTAGAACAAATATGTTTATCATTAGATCACCATTTATATTTATTGAGATTTATAATGGTTTCTGTGGTGAATGAATAGAATAGAATAGCTTTATTATTGCAGTGTTTCAATATAAAAGGAACAATGCAAACGTCAGGTCAAGAGCAAATATTTATAAATGTATATTTGAGGTTAGAAATTCCTCTATATTGTATGGCTCTATTTCTAGTAATAATTTGTATACATAATTTTTAAATGTTGACAATTTTTTTACAGTTTTAATATGTAAGAGCAATTTGTTATAGAACCTCAGGCAATTATATTCTAAATTGTTCTCACTTAGTGTGAGTCGATGCTTGGGGTAGCGATAATCATTATTAAACCTCGTAGAATACTCATGTTGTAATTCATTATCCTCGAATAAGTATTTGTTTTTAAATAAAAAGATTAGCAATTCAAAAATGTAAATACCATATACAGTTAAAATGTTAGTTTGTTTGAAGAATCATCTGCAAGACTGAGAGTAATCGAGTTATTAATCACACGTAAAATCTTTTTCTGTATCAAAAAACTCTGTTTAAGTCAACCACCACCCAAACAACGATTCCATATTTTATGTTTGAATAGCAGCAACCATAATAGATACATAATAGGAAGCACATGCCAACTTACTATATCTCTAAGTCGACGAATCGCAAAGCAATAGCTACATAGTTTTTTACAAAGTACATTGACTTTCCATTTTAAGGTTTCATCGACTATAAGACCCAGCAGCTTAACACAAGTGCGGACGGGATATTCGCAGTTATTAATATTCACAGCTTCTGGGAGAGTTTGAAATTTGTTACATTTGAAGAAGATGACATTTGATTTATCGTGGTTAATTTTTAGCTGGTTAATAGTTAACCATTCCTCAATTGTATTTAGATAAGTGCTGCTTAGATCGATAACTTCATCTAGTGTACTACTAGTTATTAAAAAAGTAGTATCGTCCGCATAATTTACAGTTGAAAAGTTACTTACAACAGAGGTGGGCTTTAGATTATAAATATCATTAAAGTAAACGATAAATAGTAAAGGACATAGTATACTACCTTGTTGCACACCTTTTGTTATGGTCATGTTATCTGAAAGAGCAGCCTTATTTTTAATTAATGTTATTTATTTTCATAATCTTTGAAGCCTCTTTTGAGCAAAAACATTTAAAAAATCCTTAATTTACACGGGCTTATATTAAATTCTTGACGATGGATTAGAAGATCCGATGACGCGGAAGCTTTTTAACAAGACCAATCGTAACGGAGATTAGCAGAGCTATGTCGAGAAACTTACCTTCTACAATAAAACTATTAGAAAAATGAAAAGAGACAGCTTCAGAGGCTCAATATCTATCGCCTCAAGATTACACAAAGTAATGGCGAAGAGCAGAGGGCACCACAAGAATGGCAATAAGGAATCCAGACGAAAACTTCACTGAATGTGTTGAAGTAAATGTTCCCGTCCTTCTAGAGGCTCACCTTCCCTGAAGAAAAAATGGCTACCTCGCAAAATATTGCCGAGCAATATAATAATATAAAGACCAACCAAAGAAACTATTACAAAGGCTAGGCACATATAGGTATAGTAGCGAATGGTTGAAATGGGCCAGAAGTACTTTGGAGCTTTTTAAAACACCGAGAGTAGACGGATTGCTTCCAGTCTTACTTTATAAGACCAAATTCTACAACACATGATCCAGATAGGTCGGAGTAGTTTGAAACTGGGCTATATTCCAGAAGTTTAGAGAAGGGCCAAAGTCAACTTCATACCAAAAACAGTTAAAAAGGGATACGATGCACCCCAGCCTTGCATCATTCTTTTTTAAAATGGCGGAAAAAACTATAAATAATTACATTAAAACAGATATCTTGAAGCGGATGGTCTTATACCCTTATCGAACGCGCAAATCCACTGAGACTGTATTAGTCGAGTTCAAGATGCACTGACGAATAATGAAACTTTTGACAGCATTCCACACGAGCCTGTAAAACTATCAATTAACAGGGGGGTAAATGGCGTAATCTTTAGATGGATGTCGTTGCTGCTGTCTACCAGATTGGTG
This sequence comes from Protaetia brevitarsis, assembly GCA_004143645.1. Lineage (NCBI taxonomy): Eukaryota > Metazoa > Arthropoda > Insecta > Coleoptera > Scarabaeidae > Protaetia > Protaetia brevitarsis. Next base: position 81,887 of record RXPK01000035.1, read on the forward strand.
GAGTCGGAAGTGGGCATAAAACCATCTCGGTTAGTACGACCAAAGGATGCGTGCAAGGGAGAGTTGCATCCCTCCTCAAGTATAGCCTAATAGTAGATGAACTCTTATGCGGACCGACAGATCTAGGTATATCCTGGCAAGGGTATGCTGATGATATTATCACATATGCAAGAGGCAAATTTGAAAATACCCTCTTCGGCGTAGTCCAAAGAGGACTCAAATTAACAAGAAGATGATTGTCAATCGGTGGGACTCAATGTTAACCCCACTAATGCTACCATAGGTGCATTAACTTAGAAAAGAAAATCCAATTTAAAAATCAAAAAAATGATGGACAAAACATAGCTTGAAGAACGGAGATTAAATCTTATCCTAGACAATAAACTTCTCTGGAGTAAACACGAACTTAAGTAACCCTCAATGCCAAAAAAGGCCTGATTATGTGCAGAAACTTTACAGAAAAAACTTGAGGATGCAACCCAAAAATACTGCTTTGGATGTATACAGCAATAGTAAGTCGATCAGTAACTTAGAGCAAACGATCTATTCCAACTACCGCGAATATTGACTTCCATAAAGGGCAAAAATTAGCATGCGTATGCGTAACTGGGGCGATCTGAGAATCTGCCCAACAGCAGCTACTGAAATATTACTGGATCTTATCCCTCTCCAAACAAAGTTAGAATGATCAAGGAAGATATGATCAGGCATAGGTCTCAATCCCTTGACGGTGATCAAACCTGAGGCATTGTCAAAAAAATCAACTTTGCCAAAAAAACCATCTTGGAATTGATTTGCAATACCATCAAATGATACACGGGTGACTCTAAAATGACAGAGAGAACTAGAATAGAAATATGTGGGCTTTGAACCAACTACTTTGAAAGCTTGGGCCAATAGTAAAATATCTTCCAAGCGGATATATACACTATTGACAGGACAGGAATTACCGAAAACAGGAGATTATCATTATATCTGATAGTCAAGCAGCTATCAAGGTATTGAGCCCATATGAAATCAGTTCCAAAATCGTCTGGCGGTATCTAGGAAAACTAAACGAGCTAGGCAAAAGAGTGAAGTAACCCTCCTGTGGGTTCTGGTACACACAGAAGTGGAAGGAAGCGAACTAACTGATAATCTTGAAGAAAGGGGGCTGGAACACTATTCTTAGGGCCTAAATCCTTTTGTGGGATAAGTAACAGTACAATCCAATCTCTACGGAATAAGGCAAGCTAAAACTTCTCTAGCAACCTATAACCAGAAGAGATTTACGGAATGCATCAACTTGAGTAAGAATAATATTGGCATATTAGCAGTAACACTTTCAGGCCATTGTAAACTGAAAGAACGTCTGAGTAAGCTTGTTTTAGCAAAGGAATCTGGATGTAGATTTTATAGGGAACAGAATAAAACACCCATCAATCTCCTCTTAAATTGCGTGAAACTCAAGGGCGTTTCACCTGGGAGCATATGAAATCGAAGAGGTAGATTTACCTAACTTGGGCCCTGCACATATGTTGCACTCTTTAAAAGGAAAAGGAATGAAAGGCCAGCTGTAAAGAAGCAAGAATAGGGGACTTAATAGTTCTTTTAGGCCACAGTGTAATATCACTCTCCATACATGTTTTTTAAGTTTTCTGATATTGTTTTTTTTTTGCATCAGTACTTTATTTAAGTGTTTTATGTTTTTGTATTTTTTAGTCCTGTAATTGGTATCTTGTACTGCATCGTCCAGGCACATAATGCATCTTTTGTAACTGGTACCCTATTTATGTTTGTAGTCGTTTGGTCTTTATTCTGTCTATATCCTGTCCATGAATATGATAAAAAGAAGTGGGTCAGTAAACAGCGTGTTATTCACCCATTTATATTCCTCTCTCGAATTGGACTTTGCCCTACTAATTTTTTTAAGAAAAATTCAAGCTTCCATTGAACAAAATACGTATAGGAAATAGTCAGTTACTAGCTATTAAAAATACAAATAAGTATACGATGTTTTATTAAAAAAAAATGAAATATTAAATGGCGCGCAATTTTTAGAACATCCACCATGATCTACAATAAATTTTCAGATATGCTCATATTTAATATCAAATTTTACCACGTGTTTTAGTGAAACTTCTCACTTCAATAGCAAATGAGCAATCAAAGGCTAGAGCTGATCTGCACAACTCTGTATATTAAAGATGACGTAAACAGGCAAAGTATACAATATGTAAACATTGAAATTTATTGTAAACAATGCAATGAAAAAGGGAACTTGAGAAAATAAGCGATGTTTTGTTTGTTTTCCTTGAGAGACTTTTAAAACCCATGCCAGCTTTACGTAATCCAATTTTCACGTGAGCATTTACGTCATTATACAAAAAGTTATTGATAAAACACCAATATCAGTGTTTTAATACTATTCGTCAAGGAGTAGCCGGTTTCAAACAAATAAGGAACCACTTACACCAAAACAGAACAAGGTTTGTTTGCAATATATAAACAGGTATAGACGTAGAGTTAGCACTTCTTTAAAACCGACAAAAGTATAACCTCAGATGAATTACGAACATTGTTTATCGGAAAGTGTTTGGATTTAGGATGTATACAAGGTTAAAATTGGATGTATGCATTGGCTAATTATTCCCAGATTAAGTGCGAAATAAAGTGAGAATTATGTACCCACCATAATAAAAAAAAAATTGGTGTGGGATGAGAAATTAATTGCTTGTATATTATGATCGTATTCCGGAACTTGTAACCCGGTAGGATGGAATAAATAAATATACAGATCTAGATTGTGATGTGTGGCGTATAAAAGTTTCAAATTTAGGTTTTGTTTATAAATATTCGAGGCAGCTTGTATTTCTTAGTATAAAGATACAAAGGAAGCAAAATGAGTTGCTTATATTACTGATTATAATTTTTATAAACTTCTTAAATAAAGTTTGTTAAAAAAATATATATTGTATAAAATTTACTACTTTTCCTACGTAAATCTAACCTGAAAAAATAAATAAATAGACATCCTAATAATAATATATTTATTATGGGTAATGGTTATTTACTTATTTACTTTTTCTTCTGTTAGATTCCTCACGATTTTAGCTTCTCGTTATTATGCAATGAATAAAATCACCCTTTTTGCGGGTCTCACCTTCGCAGTTGAACCACCGTCTTCACGATCGTTTCTCTTTTCTTTTGATCGTTCTTTCCCTCTATTATCTGCGCTCCATCAAGGTCTATTGGTTTTTAAATTATTATAGATAATTTAATACTAAATGCCGATCTTAATCTATTGAAGCGTGGAATTCGGGTTCGAATAACATCACCATCGAAGCCAGTACAGTGGTAAGCAAAAGTAACGGAACAAAATAGCTACAATAGTTGAGGATAAAGAAGGTTCTGAGGCAAGTTTTTATGAGGGTTAATAAAATATATAAGCAACTTAACAAACAGAGCTCTAACACCATATTTTTTTGGAAAGATTAGAAGACACGTATAAATAATTTGAAGCATTCTTATTGTTCTTCTAATATTGTCTGGCAATTCTCTGGGATTTTTCTAATAAAATTTTGGAAGTAGCACTTTTCACAAATAATTAGTCGTAATTGTTGTTTGACACACTTACTTTCGGGCATATAAAAATAACAATAGAAATCAAAAACCCTATCTCTGAAGTGGGCAGTGACATGATGTCTCCCAAAATCTCGCTTGATAACTCCTTGAATATTATCTTGGGATGGAATGAGAGGAGAGCAAAACAGAAACCAAGAATTCAAAACCAAAGCTGATATGCAGATGGGCCAAAAAGAATCTCATGTTCTGGAGTTGATATATTGCTGTGTTTCATAAGAGGGAAATCACCAACCATATTGAAATGTAATTATTATTTTATGTATGCACCTGTTTGTAAGTCCAGTATTATGTAGGTTAGATCGTATTAGTAATCATGGAAATTGAATATAATTTATCGTCTGGCAACTGTACGATATCCTGGTATCCTAGGAGTTCACTTTACTTGAATGGGGTAGTGACTCAATGTAATTCGTTGTGAGAAAATGATTCTATTCTCTTATGATAGCGCGGGATATTTTAAAAGTTCCTTTTTGAATTAAAGAATCTAAATTATACTAGATAATTGATAATACTTGTTTGAATATCCCAAATAACTATACTCACCTTGAATAAGAGTTCTCATACGATTTATATGTTTATAATATAAACTTATTAATAAATTATACATGTTATTAATGATTACACTGTTTTATTAACGAAAGCACATTTGATACATTGAATTATTAAGAGTTAAACTATAAATTCAGTATTTAACAAGGTTAAGGCATAATAATAAACAAGTTAGTGATTTAGGAGGACCCAGTCGTACAGCCCTCAGGGCAGCGAGTTCGTAACTGTAAAAATAATAGAGAGAAAAACTACTCATTGGTTAGTAAGAGGGGAGACCACTAGTGCGCATGATCTGGGGTGGTAAACTTTAGATATCTTGGATATATACGGTATTTTATAGCATCTAGTGGAATGAGTTTGCATTGTGTCTATCATTGTAGGAAGGTATCTGCAAAGAAAAGGCAGATGTAATTAGAAAGTTATTTATTTATTTTTCTTTTCCGTAAAAAAGATTAGCCGGAAAATCAATAATATATATATATAGAGAACTCTAAATCACAAAGAAGGTATGATATTGGCGCAATATACTACCGTATACCAAATGGAAGTACCAATAAAAATATGTACCCGTAGCGCGTTGGGAAAACAACTCAAGTCAGCTGATCAATATCCTTTAGGATAGCCAAACGGGCCTAAGGACATTTTAAATTACTTTCGAAACTACCTTGGGATTGCCTGGAAAACCTCAGAAAAATAGCAGGCAACTTCTTGCCAACAAGCTTACAAGGGCTATGAAATAATATTCGCTCGAATTGAACCGAGTCTGACAACAGTGGCTTTTTGATCGTGGAAAAAACTCCAGGTCCACTAGAACAGCATTGAAAGATAAACATTCACCACTCTGATGATGAGAAAACCATCCAACTAACTAGAGATGTGCTGGCTGTCAACTAACTATACAGCAAACGGCTGACAGCACACGGCTATCCGAAGTTCCCTGCATATAATAGTCATTTTTAAAGATAAACTTGTGTGTGCTCTATACAACGAGGAGCAAGATATAGCCCACCACGTTGTTTTTGAATGTGTTGTATTGGAACGACAGATACTCCCATTGCTTGGAGCAAACAACTCGATGAATGATCTGCCGGGAAAAGCTTTGCTTCATTGGCTACTAAACCCAATTAAAGGGATTAACATGTTTATGTCAAGAAATACACTAACTGCGGAATAATGCTGCGGTGTTAAGTGGATCAATCAATCAATCCTACAACATTTTGCAATTCTCTTCAATTGTACCGCCGAATATTCAGAATATTTTTGCCTTTCTGTAACTTAGATTGCTTTTGGTTACTTCTCGCTTAACAATTGCATGAGAAACGTGATTTTCTCAGAAAAATTCACTCTCTGTGTTTAGTAAATACAATTAGTTCTTGACGTCTTTGATTTCTCAAAGTACATGGATATTTATCTTCAACAAAATTGTTTATGTTATGATTTTTTATCCACGAATCGTTTTCATTTAGGTATTAAAAAGGTTTCACGTCCAACTAAGTTATATAGGCTGGTTCGTAACATATAGATAGCTTTGAGACTTCGCTTTGGAAGGTATTTTAACTAAAAAGATATCATATAATCATAGGTACTATTTTTTCTACTTACAGAGCTCTAATAGATAAATTGAATTTTATTGATGGTTAAGATTGTTATTGTTCTCATATTTTTATTCGAAAACATAAAATTTGCAACTTTCAAAATTAAAAGTTTAGGGTGGTTTCTAGCTTAGATTTAATAATACATTAGGCTGTATTTTAAAACCAAGCAGCCTAACATCAGCCTTCTCATAAAGTTTTCGACCGTACTTCTCAACAATTCAAAGAATTTGATTTATTAGTTCTTCCTCATATTGGTTGAGGTAGTCAATCTAAACAAAATGAATAAAAAAACCTGGTTTATGTAGCGTTGGACTATCCCATCCTACACGTAGACAGATGGCTTCAATATGGCAGAGGGAATTGGAATAGGAATATATGGTTCTAGAACCAAGTACTTCGAAAGCTTAGGGAAATATTGACAGGAATTATCGAACGAACAAGATTGTTATTATGTCTGATAGTCATGCAGCCATCAAGGCGCTGAGCTTACACGAAATCAGTTCCAGGATGGTCTGAGAGTGCTTAGGAAAATTAAGCAAGCCAGGCAAAGGAATAAAGTACCCCTCTTGTCGGTTTCGGTTCACACAGGAGTGGGTGGAAACAACATCACGGATAATGTTGCAAAATAAGGGCTGTTACATATAAGTAGCAGTACAATACTGAAAAAAATGAAAAGTAAAATGGAGCAGAGAAAATCCAATTGTTGGGAGAATTTCCAGAGAGAATTTTTGAGACCCCATAACTAGACGAAGTTTACAGAATTCGTCAACTAGAGTAAGAACAGTACTCGCATATTAACAGGAATACTTTCAGATCATTGTAAACCCAAAGGACATTTGAGTAAGCTTGGATTAGGAGAGGAATCAGTGTGTAGATTTTGTCGGGAACATGATGAAACACCCATCCATCTCTTCACAAATTGCCATTAACATTGTGCAACATAAGGGCGTTGCACCTGGAAGCGTGTGAAATCGAAGAGAGGACTTACTTAACCTGAAGCCCTTCTGATATCCTACACTTTCTGAAAGGAATAGGATTGGAAGGCCAGCCGTAAAACAGCAACAATAGAGGACAGCATAGACCTCTTAGATTGCAGTATCGTCGTCCATACATATATACTGTAACGCTACGGAGTAGCATTACAAATAATATTGGCGCCCAACGTGGGGCTACAAATAATATTGGCTACCCAAAGCGTGGGGCTTGTTTGAAAAGAAACCTAGTTCATTTGCATACAATCGTAAATTAGTTTTACGTGGCGCCTAACGAACTAAATAAAAAGATTCATTCAAGAAAACGTTAACAAAAAGACAAATAATAAAAAAAGAAAAATGGGTAAAACAAAGACAACCGGAAGAAGTTCAACAAGGGGAGGAAGCAGGAGTGTGTCAAGACCAGGGATGAGACAAGTGAAAGAGAGACCTACTGACAGTAACATGGGAAAATAACAAAAGGCCAACACATCAAAGCCAGCAATGAGAGTGGAGGACCTACTAGAAATTTTGCAAGAAAAAGCTAGGCGAAAAAAGGTAGAAGAAGAGGTCAGAAGGCAGCAGAAAGCCATACAAAGACAGAAAGAGAGAGAAGAAGACCATATGTCCCACGCTGAGGACTAAACGCATTTACAGCGTACCACAGTTTTTTCTTTTCAAAACTTTATATAACGAACATTGCAACATGAACAGTTACACCTATACTACAACAATTTAGAAACCAGTTTGCTGAATTATTTTAATTTATTAATATTAAGGAAAGTATTATTAATTCCATATTTGATGCCAACAAAAAAATGTATAAATGTGTCATACATAATTTTTTAAAAAATCCAAGATTTTCCTGATCTTTTATTTGATGTTCTTAATTGAAATTTATTTCAGAGATTATTTTTGTACGATATTGTACATGAATACACGAGCAGAGCATCCACAAAGAATACGCATACGCAAGCACCGGCTTACAACTCATGCCATATTAGATGTGTCGAAGTCGGTTAAAATCGACCTGCCATGTTAAATCGTTCCCCATTATCGGTAGGGCAAATTTACGGTTAAAAATTGTAAATTAATCTAGAACCGGTACGCTACGCTCTGCTCTATGTGGCGGAGGTTCATTTTCGGCACCCTCTGAACCCTTTCGAACACGAATTATTGCCTCACGACTTTTCCTTTTTGTGTTTGTGCGGCGGGGCAAGTATTAGCGAAGAATTTTAATTGAATCGTAAAATACCTTTCTTTTTTGGGCATTTAAAAATAGTGGTGCAACTAACAAGAACGCTAACTTCGAATTTTTAGCCCTTCGTTAGAAGTAGTTTTAATGTCAAACGTATTGGAATAACATTAAGAAAAATTAAAAGAACTAAATGGGGTTTCGAATCTTCGTTTGGTCTTTAGATTTATCTTTCTCCATTTTAATAGTGCTCTAGAACAAATGACAAGAACACTGACTTCAAATTTTTGGTTCTCTCTTAGGAGTAATTTTAGTGTCAAACGTAATATAATAACACAATGTCAAGGAAATGAAGTGTGGTTTCAAATCTTCGCTTGGTCCTTGAATTCATCATTATCCATTTTACTAACAAGGGAACACCGGCGGGTGTCCCCCTCCGATTTCGATGAAACTTAACAGATCGAAAGAGTACCTTAAAATAAGAGACACGTATTTTTTTTTATCGGCGTATCCGCACGATTTTGGGGTACAGCCCCCTTCAAAGTTTGGACGATTTTTCAATTTTTGCAAATATTTCCTAAATTATAACAGATATTAAATTTTCTTTTTAACATAATTTGCAGCATATTGCATGGCCTAAGGTGGCGTCGTCTGTATTCGCAAAAAGTTAATAACGGGGGACGGGGTACCCCGCACCGCCCCATTTTTTTTACATTTTTTTCTTTTTCTTATTCATCAAAAGAAGGCCGATTTTACATAGAATACGATGATGTATTACAAGTTTAGAAAATTAATAATTGTAAAAATAGAAAAATAATAATAAAGCTTCAAAATTAATAAACTTGTCTATTGATATAAATCAAATGAACTATAACAGAAATAAGTTTTTATCCTTAACATAATTTCCAGCATAATACATGATCTCAAGGTAGATATCTTCATAAAAATCTAATAACGGGGGACGGGGTACCCCATACCCCCGCATTTTTTTAATAATAAGTTTATTCATTATTCATCAAAAAAAGATCGCTTTTACATAGAAAACGGTGATGTATAATAAATTTAGAAAATTAATAATAGTAATAATAACTCAAAATAAATATATGTACGTGTCTATTGTGATGAATTTGATATGCACTTATCTACGCATACGTGAGTATAATTAATTATTCAGTCACTTCAGATATAATTGGTAATTTGCATTATAAATTTAACGCGATAAGGGATCTGGTAATTAATCATACTATTATATAGATAAAAATAAATCCCCGAATGCATAGTAATTAATATATTAATATATTTCTTCTTCGGTATCTGGTAAGCTCACTTCAAATCATTTCAAAACCTGACTAACGGATGTTTTTCTCTCGAATACCGGGCCAAAGAGTGTCCTTTTGATTGATTCTTGGAGTGGGCATTGTGTTGCCGAACTTCAGCAATTAGTGCCAAAAGACAAAACTTTGAACATTTTAAAAATACCAAAAAAAAAAACGACAGCGATGGTACAATCTCTAGATGTATATGGTTTTATACTGTGGAAAAATTTTGTTAGAACTTTTTCGGATATAGTGATTCTTATGAACTACGACATAGATTTACATCAGAGAAATAATATTATTAAGTTGCACACCTCAACCCATAATCAGTTTTCTTTCCCAAGATTTTTCGACGTATTCAAGTACTCGTGGTATAAGAGTGGATACGTTGAGGAAAACCTAGGCCGTTAAAAATCCTGTAGAGTTTTGTTTAACAAAGATGCGCAGTCTACACCCTTGTGTAGTATTTGCAATAAACCAGCTATTGTGCAGTGTTCATGGTGCAAACAAAATCTGTGTTTTAAACACTTTTACACAGACTATCACTACTGTAATACTTACATAGCTTAATTACTGTATGTATATTAATCTTGTTCGCTATTGCAATACATATATACCAATAATCGCATTTACAGTATGTCATGTATTTTAAACATTTATAAGCATTATGTTTTTCTAATTCTGTTCTATTGTTTCCGAAATGTTATAATCGTTACAAACACATTAGTTATATTATGCTCCATTGAATACTTACATTGTAACCTACATTGCACGAAAACTTGAAATAAATTAAAAAATATATATGTATGTATTATTTGATCCTTCGTCCTGTGTAGCAAATTTGTTCATATATACGCACTAAAGGATTATGGTATTCTAAGGATAACATTTTATTAAGGGAATATATAAAACGCAGTCACTAACTGCAATTGATAAAACGATTTATATTGCTACCACCAATAAAAGTTTCGTATAGTATATAGTATAAGTTAGTAGGCATAGAAAGGTTTGACCATAGCTTGTCGAGTAGATACAATTCTAAATTAAGAAATATTTAAGTAAGGAGAGCAGCGGAGTAACGATAACAAATAATTGTTGTTAATGTACTATATTATTATTATTACAATTATTTTACAAATTTATTACCATTGTTTTCTATGTAAAAGCGATCTTTTTTTGATGAATAATGAATGAACTTATTATTAAAAAAATGTGGGGGTATGGGGTACCCCGTCCCCCGTTATTAGCTTTTTATGAAGATATCTACCTTGAGACCATGTATTATGCTGGAAATTATGTTAAGGATAAAAACTTATTTCTGTTATAGTTCATTCGATTTATATCAATAGACAAGTTTATTAATTTTGAAGCTTTATTATTATTTTTCTATTTTTACAATTATTAATTTTCTAAACTTGTAATACATCATCGTATTCTATGTAAAATCGGCCTTCTTTTGATGAATAAGAAAAAGAAAAAATGTAAAAAAAATGGGGGGTGCGGGGTACCCCGTCCCCGTTATTAACTTTTTGCGAATACGGACGACGCCACCCTTAGGGCACGCAATATGCTGCAATTATGTTAAGAAAAAAATTTAATATCTGTTATAATTTAGGAAATATTTGCAAAAATTGAAAAATCGTCCAAACTTTGGAGGGGGCTGTACCCCAAAATCATGCGGATACGCCAATAAAAAAAAAATACGTATCTCTTATTTTAAGGTACCCTTTCGATCTGTTAAGTTTCATCGACATCGGAGGGGGACACCCGCCGGTGTTAGATTTTACGAATCTAATGCAAGTAACAGTCTCCTCTTATAGGATTCTCTCAATCTTCCCAAATCGTCATTCCTCGCTTCAACAAAGAAACTTCCCGTACCTCATAAGAGTATTAATTCTCACCAACTGCCTCCTTGACGGAGTATCAGCCTTAGGGCAATTTGAATATTAATTTCGGTATTTTAATTGTTAGCGATCCACTTTAACGAAAGTTATCCCTCCGAATACCAGAGTGGCGGATTTACGAGCATGCTCCCTCTCATTTACGACCACGGGCCCGCCAGTTATTAGATTAATCCGTGTTATATAATCGATGATGGGGAGTTATAAGTATCTTCTGGTTGCTGCAGGTACCGTAAAGGCTAAATTAAAAATTGGTTAGCATTATTGGACGCGTCGGCGCTTAACCCATCGCAAAAGGGGTTACCTGATCCTCATCTACATTGTGGTGAAACTGATGATATAGATCGAAGTTGTTAATTTTGTAATAACATGTCTTCGGAACGTCTTCGGATGAAAAACAAAAGTGGAATCTTTAATGAGGAATGAAAGGCATAAAATATTATCTGATTGGGTTGCTTATCATTAGGTGAAGTGGGTGACGGAGTAATTGTAAAGACGTTGGTGAAATTCTTATTTTATCGGATAATAAATATGAATGGCTTCCTTTTTAAGTAAACGTGAAAAGACTAAATCGAAAATTATAGCAAAGATATCAAATATTAAGAAGAATCAATTTAATTGAAGGAGCTCATTTTAACAGTTAAAGTATAATAAATGAAGATTGAAGTTACAACGAATTTGCTGTTAATACTGCAGTAATACTTTTAAAATGATTGCAGACAGTGATAGCACGTGACAATATTGAGTGGTGGGCCAATCTCGAGCGCAGTTCTTCCCCCTCTCCTCATTTTATTAATTTTACAGTTTTGAATCATTTTAGAACTATTTTATTATTATGGAATCTAATCAATAACATCAGAAAGCCTAATAATAAGAAGAAAAAGAAATAAACGTAAAGAATATGCGTGAAAATCAAATAAAACTGAAAATGAAATCCTAAATGACTTTAACACATTTTATATAGGCAGGTATCCTGTGGAGGTACAAATTGAAGCAAATAGACTTCTTAGTGAATTGGCCCGATGGTTTACTTCCAATAAGTTAAGGCTTAATTTAACTAAAACTAATTACATGTATTTTCATACTTCGCGCTATTCGATAAATACTACAAATAATGTAATGTACAACAGTTCACATATAGAGCGTAAAACAACAATTAAATTTTTAGGCGTGACTCTGGATGAACATTTGAATTGGAGGTCGCACTGTGAATGTCTTATTAAAAGATTAACACTTCTTGTTATCAATTAGAAATTTAAAATATGTCTTGCATCCCAGTGACTTATTAAAGTTTTATTATAGTGAAGTCTATTCGCGAATAACTATGGCATAGTATTTTGGGGCTCGTCGGTACTATCAAGGGATGTTTTATGCCCAAAAAAGGGTTTGTGAGATGTTTAGGGGTATTGAAGTTACGAATCCTGTCGCCCGCACTTTCAGAGATTGGCTATTCTACCCTGCCTAGTATATACATTATGGAGTTGCTCTGTTATATATTTGATAATCAACACTTTTTAAAATGTTCTGATATCCATAATTTATAACACTAGAGCAAAAGAGAACTATAAGGAGCTACTAAACAGACTGGAAATTACTAGACGATCCCCTACTTCGATGGGAATCAAATTATTTAATTTGTTACCAAGCCATATAAAGTCTCTTGCCGGTTTACAAGTATTTAAACGTCGACTAAGGGCGTTGCTTCTTGAGCACTGCATCTACTCCGAGGAATTTATTTCTATCATATCAAATGTGTAGTATTTTAAGTTTTATATTTATTGTGTGATTATACTGTGTAAACATTGACAATGTGTCCTCAGTATTGCTACTGGCATCCACAATAAAAGCTCTATCTATCTATCTATAAAGATGGGTCACCAGACTGCTCAAAAATTTGGAAACAACAAACACATACCCATAAATGAAAGATCAATGTTCTTGTATGATGTTGAAGTATTTAGCATAATTCAGTTATTAAAAGAAAAGTCAGCTCTGGGACCGGCTCGAGTGCCGACAGAACTATTAAAGAATTGTGCAGATATATTGTGTGTCCCAATAGCAAATATGATTAATATATGTTTTGCTACAGGAACGTTTCCCGATTTACTGAAATTGTCAATCATAAAACCTATTTATGAAAGTGGTGATGAATTAAAGGTGGAAAATTATAGATCTATTGCTTTACTTTCGATGATCGCAAAAACTGTAGAAAAAGCAATTTTGGTGAGATTAGTCAGGTTTGCGAAATCATCCAATTTATTAATACCCTCGCAAAATGCTTACGTACAAGGAAGGTCGACTATAAAAGCTGTTTATATGAATAGAGTACTGCAGGCAATTAGTGAAAGGAAGAAGGTGGTTGGATTATTTTTAGATCTAGCAAAGGCATTTGATAGCGTAGATTACGTGAATCTGCTGAGAAAACTGGAAAGGATGGGTTACAGAGGAGTATCACATCGCCTATTAAGATCATATTGAACAGGACGTAGGCAGTGTGTGAAACATCAATGGTGAAATACTACAATCGCATTGGTTGCAAAAAGAAAGGGGCGTCCCCCAAGGCTCGATATTGGGAGCATTCCTTTTTATTGCATACACAAATGACCTGCCTGAAATAACGAACCACTTTGTCAATATATATGCTGATGATACCTCTGTAATCATTCTCGACCAGTGTAATGAAACGCTAGAGAATGAAATCATAGATGTTGGCTCTACCATGAACGAATCGTTTTTAGAAAACAACCTTTGAACATAAATAAAACAAAAATAATCCAATTTGGGCTAACAAAACATGATGAATTAACAATTCCCTTTCAAAACCACGGTTTTACATAATACAGAATTATATTACAGAAAATAATGTCAGGTTTTTAGGAATAGAAATCGATAGTGCACCAAATTGCAAGGAATCTATTAACATACTTCAAAAAAATATCTTCAATGGTCTATGCTCTAAGAACGATCTCTTCCGAGGTGCATATACAAGCGGAATGTATTCACAGCAAGGAATTGTTTATGCTACACTATTAAAAGAGCATGGCATGGAATCTATAACTTAACGATGGAAATTTCAAGGCACCCAATTTATACGAAAAATTGTTTATGGAACTATTGACTGTTCTATTATTTGGAATTTGGAATATTGAGTGCCTTTGCATTTTCTCCTATCTTTTCACTCCTGGGTTATCCTATGTGTATATTGGAAGGGTGATATTACACTGCGACCTAAAAGATCTATTGTGTCCCCTGTTCTTGCTGTTTTACAACTGGTCTTCCAATCCTATTCCTTTCAGAAAGTGTATTACATCAGAAGGCCCTAGGTTAGGTAGTCTCCATCTTCGATTTCACGTGCTCCCAGGTGCAACGCTCTTGAGTTGCACAGTGCTACGCAATTTAAGAGGGGATGGATGCCATCCTGTTTCCCAATCTGCTCCAGTCGTTTTGCTCCTCCCTTTGTTCCTTCCTTGGGAGGTACTCTCACATTTGAAGTGGAAGACTTCTTACGGAGGTCCTACTCCAATTCCTGTTTATTAGCGGTGTCGTCCCGCTAATAAACGTCCTTCCTCCATGGTTGATCCCACGAGTAGCTAGGGAAGAAAAGGTCCACCTCCACAGAGCCCCGCATGCAGAGATAAGGCTAAATACAATGGGTTGCGCCAGGTGCCCCAAGGTTGGACTAGTAGACTGGTCTTCTATCCAGCCACGCATCCCATCAGCCTAGTCCACCACCTTAGGATTTAGGTTTTTATTGAGGTTGTCTCCTCTCGGTCCGTGCAGTTAGGCCAAGACCCCCCATCGCTTTCGGGACCTGGTTTAACAGTTGGACTTTCGGTAGCCGAAAGCAACAACTGGCATCGTTGTTGAACCCTGTGCAAGCCTTTAGCCACGACACGACACCTCGGGCGTGAGGGGAATGGTTCACGGCAACGGTCTTCATTCACCCTGCTCCGGTTTTAAGCAGAGAGGACGAACTTATAGCCGCCACTAACCATCTCGTCTTGAGCGAACCCTGACAAGATGGCCTTTTCCCTATCCACCACCTCGGGAACGCGCCTGGTAGGCACTCCCAACCCCCAGATGGGTTATCCTAACGCTACTCTCTTATTTTTTTCTCGAACAAATGTCTTACAATCATCTCCCCTTGTTACTAGACCTTGAGCAGCAAATCTCCACATTATACCACAAAATCACTTTGACTTTTATTAAATCTTTGGAAAATATACATTCGGTTGTAAGTAAGTTAACACTTATTTCCAATTGCTACAAAGTCAACAAACTAAAACACATTATTTGCATGCCGGTATCATAGTTAAAGCAGCATTAAAAGTCCCCCGCCTCTCACTTATTTACGATAATCATTACGAGACAATGAACACACTGCCGACTCCCTACCTTCATAATTTGTCAACGTAGCACGTTATAATACCGAATTATAGTTAGGCGTAGCGAGAACAGGAAACCCAGTGTAGCAGGTGCTACGCTCGAATAATAGACAATAAAAAGTGAAACTTTACGCATAAATGCTCGACTTGTTAATATGGAGGGAGCGACAAACGCGATCTCAGACAAGTGGATAACGGCACGATTATGTAAAATAGGGAAAATTTGCATTTTTTTTTAAGTAACGTGATAATTGGGTCGACAATAACGTATCTTCCATCTGTAATGTGTTTATGTGTTAGTTAAGATTATTTTTCTCAACTAATGAATTTCTTGTTTTGTTTTCACGTGGAAAAGTTTAGGCCAAAAGAAGAGCACTATTATGGTGATTTGGTCTTTTTGGGCAATATAAAAATGTATATATTTTTGTATGATCCCAATAAATAGATATTATTATTATTATTATTAATTTTTTGTTTCCAAGAGTTTCTGTCCTGCCATAGCGAAACCCCATTTGGCAAAAAAATCATTTTGTCCGCAATGTTATCCTGCATTTCGGCCTTTATTATGTTTTCAATACACCTGTTTGCTTAACATGGACTAATCGATTTGAAAACGTTTTGTTGTTGCCATTACACTAATCTTACCTTGGATTAGATTAGATTAGATTAGGATTGGGATGGGCCACGAACCTGTTTCACCTCAACCTTTTCAGATCTATTGTGATCCTCTTTTTTCCTAAAAGATGCTCTCTAATTTTCACATTGTCACATTGACACAGCACATGAACTGGTGCTTCTTCCTCCTCTTGGCAGAATTTGCAGGTTGCATTATCTGTCAAGCCCATGTTGTACATATGCCTATTTAGCCTACATTGACCAGTGAGTAGACCTAGCTATCATTTTGACAGTCTTCCTAACATTACTCAATAGATCCTCTGTCTTTAAAAACCTTTTTGCCTGACTCTGCTCCGGTGACTTTTGCCACCACTCTGGATTTTTTATATATTCATTCATTGATGGATTTTTTAATTTGTGATTTGGTTATGCTCAAACAAGGGTCAACTCCAACTACTTACTTTGACGAACTCGCCTGCCCGCCCCCTCATTTTCCCTCAAGCCAGAGTGGTTAGGGTCAATGTTCATTTAGGACGCCAAAATCAGCTTAGAGTCTACACTTACGGAACTAATCGCTTTAAAAGTGGACTGACTGTCAGAGAAGATAGCGACGCTTTTACCTGGTTCAGTCCATCTTTCTATTTCTCTGACACAATGGTAAATTACAGCCTAGAATACCGTTATATCTTTGCTGAAGCTTACCGAAAGAGCTTGTTTAGGCTTCTTTGCGTATATTTCCGATGCCTGTAGTACGTTTTAGAGCATTCTGTATACCAGTTTGAGTCCACTCTTATTGGAGTGCCTGTCTCCCAATCCTCCTTGTTTGGTATTATAAACTGATATTTCCTAGCAAGGTTGAATTTTTGAACCATGCCATCATCTGGCATTCCTAAAAAGGGTGCCTCCTTAAGTCATTCTAATATTTTTGATAGGCAGCGCCGTGCGATTTACTTATCGTTGATTGATTATGCACAAGTCCAGGTGCTGTAGACCTAGCAATGGATTTATGGCAATCTTACCTTCTCTGATAGGGTTTACTGTTATGTAGGATCCGATTACGAATTTTCTGTCTCGCCTTTGCATCTGTGCAACAACCACAACACTACTACAACCACACTAATACACAAAAAAAATTACCCCGCAAAGCAATCGTTGACCAGACAAGATTTATACATAAATCTGAAGATTTATTGTTTTTTTTCGAATCACACCATGTGTGCATTAAAAGTTATTAGATGAAATTTGAAAATTTTGTTCAATTAAATAAGCACAAATTGGTACCCATGTTTTAAAAGTTTTTAAATAAATAGGATATTGGTTTCACTTGTGCACTCAGATATATTAAATTTTAGGGGCTATCCTTAACCAAAAGATTCAAATTAAAATTTGTGACTTTGATAATAATTTTCTTACTTTCACATCACTTTACCCCATACAAAACCAAATCTAATCTCCTCATCCTTCCAGAAAACCCAATTAAGAATCATACCAATTATAAACTTTCTTCTCTCGTCTGTCAGACTTTTCAATAAACATCTTATCTCCAGTCTCAATAACCTCAGAGGACTAAAATATTTATAAATCAGCAACTCCAGTAACTCGCTGAGATTGAAAAGAACTGCCGACAGCAAGCTTATTTAGGGACGAAGCTGCTTCCAAAGGTGCTTTTTTCACCGTTATTTTATTTCATATGTTTGCAAACTTTGTTAATTTCCCTATAGAGTTACAAGTTTCTACTCACGACAAATTTAAATAATGTCGACCTCTTGTTAGATCTTACAGTCACGTTGGGTCACAAGTGTCCATTTCCTTCCATTTGTATGCTGTTTATGTTTTATTCTCTCGATTGTTATTCACTTTAAATATGACTATAATAAATTACGTATTTCCTTCCCCTTGCATCAATAATTCTACTATTACCAAACATGGATCTGTTATCGGTAGCAGCGCGTGCTTCTTCAATCATCTAGCGATTAACGGAAACAGATATACGTGGAATGCAAATACTTTCATGCGTGAGGCTTCTCTCTGGTTTAGAATATACAATAAGGAATTGTTTTCTTACATCAGAATGGAAAATTAGATATTCCAGATGAAATTGCCTTTAATACACGGTATTACGAGGATGTATTGGTATGTAGAATTTTGTGAATGCGTTGGTGCTGGATTTGTCACTTCTACGTTAATGCATTTAAATAACAAAACACACAAAACCCTTTTTTTTGTAATTTCATATATTTACATAGTAAGATATTTACAAATGTATTGTCGCTTGAAATGTCGGAACAGAACTGCTTATTACAATATGGTTTTGAACTAGTAGTCCCTTGTTACACTGAGCATTTTCCCTTGGTGGGGTTACAAAAGTGATTGCGTGTGGTGTACAAAGGAACTCTAGTGGTCGTAAATTACAAATGAAGAGGGTGTCTGACAGAATAAAGAAAGAATCGAAAAAGGGAAAGATGTCTTCACTATTAACTTCTTAGAACTGAAGGAGCTTAAATCTAATATGGGGACGTAACAAAACTGAACTACGGAGTCGGGTTAGGACAAAACAAATGTATATAATTCTGTTCTGAACATGGTATCTAATTAGCCTAGAGCGGTTTCATGGACACCTTCATAACTGCTGCTACTGTTGTCTACCTATGTATAACTGAAAGACTAACACACGGAAGCAGCTCTATATAGGTGTAACGGTTACAGATCAATGAGCCGTGATAGACTCGTAACTACCATGACCCACTTGACACACCTCACAGGGTAAAGGAAGGACTTCCAGGTGTTGTGTAGGAGATAACCATCTTAAGGTTATTAGGATGTTTAAGGATCTCAATGGATTCACGGATTTTACAACTGGATATGATTTGGACAGAGTTGAATTGGATCTGATGGCCGGTCTCCAGTCTATGTTCAGCAAGTGCAGACCCAGCTACACGCCAGGCCCTAGTACAACGCTCATGTTCTGCAGCACGAGTGCCCACAGAAAGCTTTGTCTCACCAATGTAAACACTGTCGCGCGAGCATGGAATTTAGTAAACACCAGGAGCTTTAAAAGGATTACGATCTTTGACGGAAAAGCTTGGAGTTGGGTTTAAAGACGGTTTTGATGTTGTGTTTGGATAGATTTTCTCTATGTGGTTGGTAGCAGCTTGGATGTAGAGAAAAATAGTGCATGTAGGTATTTATGGTGTGCTAGATCTGGTATCTAGGATAGTTATTCTTGATTAGGGTATCGGTGACATGGAATAGCACTCTAGATAAGGAATTAAGTTTGGATATGGCAAAAGCTTTTTGGTCGAAGGTATTTATGACACCATTCTTTTGAGCAGGATGGTGGTGTGACAAGGTATTTAGGTAACGGTTGGAATCTTTAGGTTTGTGATCAACGGAATATCTCAAAAAGCCATTAGAGCGACGATAAACACCTAGGAACATCTAGGAGAGAAAAAGTACCGTTTGACTCGGCACTCACGGTGAATTTAATGGAGCTGAGTTGGGAGTTGGAGGAATGTGAGGAAATTGTCTAAAGGAATTACGACCATGTGGTCAGATTACGAAGGTGCCGTCAACGTACCTGAACCAGCATTTCGATTTCTGGGATTAGAGGGTTAGGGATTGTTGTTCAAATGTCTCAATAAAAACGGACTCCATTCTTTCTCCTGTTGTTGTCAACATTTTTATGGAGGCACTGGAACAACAAATCCCTATATACGAACTTGTTCCCATGTGTTAGTCTTTCGGTCAACTTCTGGTCAACAGCAGTAGCAGGATGTCTCTTGCGATTGTGGACGAAACGTTGGCTAGAAGAAGATCCAGCGCTTCCAGCCGGGAAGCCAAGCAGAGTATAATATGGACAACGACCGCAAAAGCGTATGTGTTTAACATTATGTTAGCATATACGGATCACGAATCTGCGGAATTTTCTCCTACGCCGGTGTACCATAAGGAGCAATATTTGGTCCACTGTTTTTTTTTCTATTTATAGTAATGATGTGTGTAATCGCCTATACCGTACCGTTACTGTTTGCCAATAATTTTTAAACTATTTTCTGCTGTGAATACAATTGATGACTGCATTGAAGGGAAAAAAGAAAGAGAAAAACAATTTTAATTCCGAATTAACGGTAAAAGTTGTACCTAGGTGCACAAAGGTAAATCGAAAAAGTAGATCAGAGTTGTGACGTGCAGGATAGCTAATCGGTCAGAGGTCGAGGCGGGCTAGGTTTGAATTGAGTAAGGCTCTAGGGCGATCGACGCTGAGCCATTGTCCGGTCTTGATTGGCACAAATGAATGCTTATAATAAACGAGGAAGAGATTGCGGCATAACAGAGGAGAATAAAAACGGGAACATCTTAGCAAAAGTAAAAAGAAAAACGTAAAGATCGCCGGAACAAAGAAAGGCAGAAGAGTAAAGGAAGGAGTACAAACCCAGGAGATAAGGAAAGAAAGTAAGAAACACAAATGATGGAGGAATTGAAAGAAATGATGAAACAGAGAATTGAAGTCTTGTCTAGACGTAGTGCGGAATTAAAGAACAAAATAAAAGAGCTGAAGGAAGAGATAAAAAAGAACAAACTGGAATGGAGCAGGAAGGAAAAACAGTGGAAGATGGAAAGAAATCGATTAAAGAGAATAATCGAGAAATTAGAAGATAAACAGGGAAACAATGAGAAACATAAAAGAAGGAATAATATCACAATAAGGGGGCTGGGTTAAAGCAGTTCTTCCGAGACGAGTTGCAAGTGAACACCAAAAAAAAAAAGAAAATGCTAACATAATAAGCCAAGATTAAGGATTCCAAATCATAAAAATGGAACTGCAAACATTCGAAGCAAGACAGACAATAATGAAGGCAAAAAGTAAATTGAAAGGGGCAAAGGAATACATTGACAACGATCTAATAGTAGAGGAAGGATTCATCCAAAAAGAATTAAGAAGAAACATGGATCGGATAGTTTATATGTCATTCAAAGCTTAGTTTAGAAAAAAAGAAGGCACACAATGTATGATTGAACGAAAAGTCAAGAATGGTGCGGTTTGACACACATCATAATACAAATATCTACACCATCAGAAAATATATAAGAAGAATTATCAGAAGAGGAAAAGTAGTGATTAGCGAACTGCATTCTATTCTTTGGAATTAATCACTTACAAAAGTTGCAGTTGGATTTGAAGTGTGCGTCCTCAATTAATATGTATATGAGCCAAAATTCGGCTTTAGTAACGGAATTCTGTAAACGAAGTGTCAAGATTCCATGAATTTATCACATAAGAAGCGAAGAAGTAGGAAACGTAGTAGTAAAGGTAGTTATCGATGACATAGACGGAAAATAGGTACTATGATACTGTCGCTCAAAACGGGTGAACCAAAACATGACACCCAAAAGAAATTTAAAACGGATATTCTACCAGGAAAGGAATAAAGCAAAACCTCATAGAGGGAAATGCTAGAAAAGGAAAGAGATAATCATGAAAAATAGAGATCTCTAGAACAGAAACCAGAACAAAGTACTGGGGTTGCCTTACTATGGATTTCCGGACACACAGCAGTAGAAGCAAAGTAATAATTTCGCCAAAGCAGAGAATGGAACACCATCTTTAGGGCCTAAATTCCATTCCGGGAGAAACTAGTACCAAATATTGGGAAAATCTCTAAAAAAATGAGACAAGTTAAAACTCCTATAGAATGTATTAAACCTAAGGTGAATGTCATACTGTAAAGATTCTTTGAAGTTCTTTGAATCTCCAACATCAACTTAACTTTTTGCAGATCTAATGTATGGATAACTAGCAAAACTTAAATGCAACGTAGTGTAATATTGTAAACTACGTAGGACAAATCCCATACACTTCGTATATAAGATGTGATTATATTAAGGACTTGAAAGTTGCAATTGATGCTAAACTGACTTTTGACAATCACATCTCCGACATCTCAGCATCTGTTTTAAAATTATTAGGCATCATTGCGCCAAGCACTACATTCTTCGCGTCTACTGAAACTGTATAATAAAGTACTTTCATTTTTATAGCACATAACACCATTGTCTTACACTTCATTTCTCTTTCAATCGTGATAAATACACGCACGCCTAATATCTCTTTGAGAATCTTTTTGTTTTTCATTTATTTCCACTTCCAGCGTTAATTAAGTTCTATGGTATGGCATAGTATTCTCTACTTCTTATCTACTATTATTAGTATTTTACCACCTTACATACATATGTATACCTTACGATTTTCCTGTAATCGAAAAATATTTCCATTGGGCAAGTAACCTAGCATTAGCATTATCATTATTTATCTATTTTAATAAGATATAGGTATGCGAGATGCGAGTCACTCATGAATGGAAGTGAAATCTACAAACGCGGAGAGCAAAAGAGCGTCGGCCGATCGCAGTCGGCGTGACGTGGCGTGGGTGAAGTGTCAGAATGACAATTAGGCGCGCGAGAGCGGAGGTTGCGATAAAACAATGGAATAACTACTCTCACCGCGCGTCGCCGACCGGATACTCGGCGTTGGTCTCAATGAAATTGCTTCCGGTGCTGGAGAACGGGCGAGGGCGCGCGCACGCTCGCACTTGTCAATGAATGTCACGGCTCACTATGATGATCGTCGCCTATGATCGTCCTTATTATGATGATGATAAAGTTTATATCTGTCTCGCTTCCTCGCCGCTTTTACGGTCTCTCTGTCTCTCTCTTGAAGGTGTACAGCTGTTGTTGGAAGCATCCGATCGTATGTACTTACATACGTTGGATGAATATACAGAGAGAATTAAAAATAAGGCGCTTCTTTAAGCAAGTTTTAGTTTAACTGACTTATTTATCATAAAATATATTCTATTGAAAAAAAGAGGTCTAGTTTTGGTAGTTATTTTGTTTTTTTTAACAAGATTTGAAATTTTAATAAAATTTTTTCAAAAAAAAAAAATACAAAAATACCTATTAGTAATCATATTTACATTGAAGTTTGGCTCCAATATGTAAAGGAAAGGGAATCGTTTGGATACTTTTTATGTTTTTGTTTTTCTTTTTTTAGAGTATTCTACATGTTCTATGTTCTAAACATTAAAACAAAAAAGAAATTGCTCAAAGCTACTGCAAATAGGAACAAGAAGTATCTCTAAGCCTTTAGATTAGGGGAGCAGCTGAATCAAACAAAAATCAGGAAAACGGGCAATTAGACAGAAGCACCCGTTTACAAAAACTTACCTCAAATCCATTTGGCAATTTCATTTGTACTCGTATTACAATTCCAAACTTTTAAAAACCTTTCTACCGTTAGGTGTAAGGTCAAGGCACATTTACAATTGTAAAGTCGCATCCAAGTCATCTTCAGTATATTTACAGCAGTCACTATTCTCTTCATTTTCCTCCAATTTACTTGTTTCTCTTAATTTTTCATCCGAGTAGCTTCTTCCAAAGCTTTCTTTCTTGCTCGAACGTTTCCTTCTTCACAAAACTAGTTATTTCACCTCTTCATTTCCTTTCTCTATGCCAATTCTTTTTGACAATGTGGCGATCTTGGTCTTGCGCGCCTTCCCCACATTCTAGGCTTTGCTTTTGAATATGGGTTTATTTGCTAATAAGGAATAAAAAATCAAGTAACGTAGACGGAATTTGTACAGGGAACTAATTTATAGAGAACTAAAACAACTGTAATCCCAGTAGCTGCTTCGGACACATCCGAAAACATACTGTATTTAAGAAGGAATGGAAGGGAGATTTTATCAAAGGGTGATATATCACATTTCTGAAAACCAAGCTCCATATATACACCATAAACATTTCACTTTGATTTATACCAATTATTTAATTAAGAAATCAAACGTACACTTCCTAAATGCCGAATAACCGTTTGTAATGCGCAAACTAGTAGAATAAACGTTTAAATTGGTTTATACATGGTATAATAAACGTATATGTAATACACCATTTATTTTATTCAACTATTTTGGCGTTATAAACGATTACTCAATTTTTACGGCGCCGACTGCTTATTATATGATATGCAAAGCTGCTTGGGAGTTCTAGAAGAGCATATAAGGTGTTCCACCAGAAGGGAGATTTTATCAAAGGGTGATATATCACATTTCTAAAATCCAAGCTCCATATAAACACCATAAACATTTCACTTCGATTTATACCAATAATATAATTAAGAGATCGAACGTACACTTCCTAAATGCCGAATAACCGTTTGTAATGCGCAAACTAGTAGAATAAATGTTTAATATTGGTTTATACCTGGTATAATAAACGTATATGTAATACACCATTTATTTTATTCAACTATTTTGGCATTATAAACGATTACTCAATTTTTACGGCGCCGACTGCTTATTATATGATATGCAAAGCTGCTTGGGAGTTCTAGAAGGGCATATAAAGTGTTCCACCAGCAGGGAATTCCTCTGTAACTCGTAAACAGTAACAAATAGGAAAAAAATATTATAAATTGTTGTAGTATTATAATTTTACTATAATATAATATATCCTCTGATAGCTTTGAATAGTAGTAACTCAACCTTCACTTCTGTCTTGTGACCTTAAGCACACATCCTAACTTTATTCTCTAAAAGCACTTCGAAATTTCAGGAACAAAAATCTATCTCTGTCAGAACAATAGAAATTGAAACTGGAGTATCAAAATCTAAAGCCCATAGAATTGCGACATAAAAAAAAATATTTTTCCTATTTTGTTAATATTACCCAATATTTGCTTCCTGGTGATGATGTGAGAAGATTGGAATTTTGTCACTGGTTTTTAACGAAATATAACGATAAAGTAAAATAAGGAAAATAAACCGGTTTTAACTATTTTGACGGATCTACGTATCCATAAACTAAGCGCAAAACAGTTTAATTTATTTATGAAGGAAAATTTGGCAAATTCTCTTTCATATTGTTTTGACATGCAACAGGTACAGCCTTTGCCAAAACTATCCATTGGTGAAGCATGCTATATGCGTCAGTTGTCATTTTATAACCTGTGCATCATAGATTTGAAATGCAATGACCCATGGAGTGAGGACCAAGCAGGCAGAGGAGCCACGGAAGTAGCATTAGATATAGGAGACTTTTTAAGCGAGTTAGAGATACCAGATAACGTAACAAGTTTATGATTTTTTGCCGACGGTTGGGGAGGGCAAAATAAAAACTGTTATGTTATACATTCGATGTGTTTTTGGTTATACCATGATGCTCCTGAAAACCTTGACAACATAACCGTAATTTTTTTGCCGTAAGGGGGCATTCTTACATGCCTGCAGAGCGTATCTTTGGTCAAATAGAGAAAAAATACAGAAAAGGAAGTTAGATTGTCTTAAAAGAGGATTATGAATAAATTCTTAGAGAAGTAGGAAGAGTTAGAAGATTGGGAGAAGAGTGGGTGGTCTGGCACATCAAGAAGATGAGTGATGCTAACTGTAAAAAACTTACTGGAATTAGTAATATGAAAACAATTTTTATTAAAAAGGAAATAAATACGAAAAACAAAAATAAAGTAATTAAAGTGAAAATGGAAGAAAATTACCGAAATGATAACATATCAAAACAGTTTATGACGATAATGAAAAAAGGAGTATCCATCAGCTCTTTGACTGTTGAAAAATTTCCGCTAGGAAACAAAGTAAAACCACTTAAGTTGAAAAACATTGAGACCCTGATGCCACTCTATGACGAAGAGTGGAAAAAATGTCGAGAAGTTTGTTTTTTTACAAAAATCTTTTAGAAACAAGTGAGGCTGTAAGTAGCTGTCACATCATGAGACAGTAAAAGAAGACTCAGTTGATGATGAAGATAACAATTGCGACTGCTTAGAAGATGCGGAGTAAAACTATAACAGTTCTTCTATTTTTATAAATAAAAAAGTGAAACAGAAATTTGTTTGTTTTTTCTTCAAAATGCAATTTATACTAAATTTTATTTTCAAAATGAAATAAATGTCAGTTTTATTTTCAAAATGCAATTTATTTTTGTATTTTTCTCTTTTTTTTGTTAAAAATATAATTTTTCAGCAAATTGTTTCGCGAATGTTTGTTTTAGAGATCTTAATTTTCCTTTTACTCTAAAATGTAAGTTAAAAAAAAAATGTTTTTACTGAGCCGAGTTTTATTGCAATTTTCTCGAAAAGCAGTTTTTGACAGAAATTGCGTTTTGGAAAAAACTCCACACCTGTACTTGTACTTAAATAAATAAATATATAAACAACATTTTGATCGCGTTTAGTGAAAGTAATTAGATTCGTTTTCGAAAGGAGAATTAATAAATACGGTGTATAAACTAGAAGAATGTAACAAAAACTGTTTTCTGCATACAGGGATGTGCAATCAAAAATATTCAAACAAGGAAAACAAACTTAATGTGCCCTTTTTTAAAAGACTGAAAGAGAGAATTGAAGGAAGTGGAAATTATGGGTTTAAAAAGGATAGAAAGAATTCATTCACAACAACATGGCGCATTTTAAATAAAAACAAATTATCAATTGGTCCGGAAAAACTAGATCAACGCGATTTCAATCATTGAAAGTTGTTGTTTTATCAAAGAGCGCTAGGAAAACAGCAAATAGAAGTAGGAACCTCCGATAAATATCTTTCATAAAATTTGATTTACCCATGAAGCTGCACAAGTTCGCCTCAACTGTGTAAGTGCGTCAATAAAACTTCTTTTCTATTTGTCCTCGTTTAAAAATTATTTTGGACAAACGAAATTTCACTGAATTTTAAATTGCAAATTACACCAATTCAATTGAAGTTGGAAGTTTCATTAAAATCTACGACTTACAGTTTGGAGTTTCCTTGCAAGATCAAAAAAAATGTTTAAACTAGATATTGAGTGCTTGAGTGAAATTTGTTATTTAAATTACATTTCAGTGAAAAACACACGAAAAATAGAACAGTTTTCTTGGGAATACTTCTTAAATCCATTATTTGGGGCGCCTCTTCCGAGAGTTTGAGTTACAATTTAATTTTTTTTTCCTAATTCTTTGATGTTCTTTTTTTGTTAAAATATTAAAATTATAACAATATTTTTGCCAGCGACTGTATACGTACTGACAAACGCGTCTACGAAATTAATTGTCGCCCATTTCCTGACCGTCAACCTATTTTACTCGCGGCATCGCTTAACGATCCGTGTCAGCCAAGATCAAAGGCGTACAAGCGTAAGGATGTATGTTTTTCGCGCACACCGAACTTCGAAATAACCACAAAGGCAAACGGGGAAAGCCGATCGGAACGAAAAAGAAATGTAGCGAAACACGAAAATTTCAATCTGCAGTTTCGTCTGATTCGTTTAACTTTGCCTTTGCGTTTTCGACTTTCTGCTTGGCTTTGATTGGCAAACAGTGTTCTCTTCGTTTTTCAAGCGACGACGTGTTTTCCAATGCTTGCTTTGATATTTGGATAAAAATAAACGTTTCTCTTTCCTGCATGTAACAATTTGTTCTGAGAGTAATTTGCTTACTCTGCAGGACGTATTTCCCACAAAATTGCTTGGAAATTAGTTTTGGTTAGTTGATTTGGTAAATTTATGCTGGATACAGTTATAATTTCCGGTTCAGAAGAGCAGACATACCGTTTGCGTCAGATACTCTTCATGATTCCATCATTGTCTTCTTGTAGGGCAACTTAAAAAAAAATAATCGGTTTATTCACATATTATTGCTATTATATTCATGTTTAAACCATAAACTCTTCATTTACATTAATTCTAAAGCGAACACACCATATGCAGAACTATCCCATTTAATTCGCTTCCAAATAACCAACAGCTTGCATATACGTACTCTTAAACACAATCACAATCGCCATTTCAACACCGTTAGATATAAAACATCAATCCCCATTCCCCATACGAACTGAAATGATTAGCTACCTCGAGTAATTACCTCGATTAGCCGCGTAATCTTCGTAATACTATTAAGATAAACCTAACAAGAACCAGAGTTCATTTTTCTCTCACGCATTGTAAGGAAAGTGTACTTAATAGTACTTAGCGCTTCCAGCAGCTTTCGTACGGTCGCTCGATGAAACGGAACGGCCGTCTTGATCCGTCAGAGCGTTTACCACCTGTCGGGGCACGCGCCGCCACCTGGCCCGAGAACACAGGCATGGCCTGCTAGACCGGCAAGAGCAAACATCCGGAAACACGTGCTGCTTGCCCTCGTATATCCTCCGAGACGCGAATTCGTTAGAGAGATCGGAAGACAAACTCTTCTGAAGTCGCGTTTGTTTGTTTACGTTTGTAGAATATGCTAGCTTCGCTCTATAATCTGGTAAACTAAATATCGGAGGAACACTTGGCTCCTTTTATGCTTTTTTTGCGTGTCGACTTTGGAAATATGTGTGGTGGATGTGGTTGTTACAGAAGAAAGCCCTCAATGATTGTGGAATAAAAAGCAAAACCTTAGAGAGACTTAGAGGTTCAGACCATGAAAAGATCATTTGTTTTTGAAGTGAACAAATGTATTCAAAAAATACAAGAGTAACTAATTGATAAAATGAACATCAGATTTTAATGTTTTTAACTGAAAAAAATTTAGAAAGGATACTTCATTAAATGGACAAACTTTAGTATTGTTAACTGGAATGAAGTATGTATAATCAAGCAATTTGGTGATGATTCGATTTGAGTCAAAAATGTATCTAATGGTAAATGTACAAACCTTAACCTGAGTATAACTCATAAGACAGCAAAGTTATTGGAGAAATTATAGAACAGAATACGGTCAAAATAATAAAGAAAAAGAAAATAATTATTATGAGGTAGGTACAGGTGCATATTTGGGGGATAAATACTGAGGAGTAATATAGGAATTGAACCAACAAAACGGGTATGATGTGCTGAAAGAGCAGGACATACTACTAATGGTTAAAAAAAAAAAACAGGAAGCATGTAGAATGAATGCCTAACGCGATACAAACGAACCAACTAGTTTGGGAAAAAGATGATAGATCAAGAGAAAATGGAAAGAAATTGTGAAAGAAAAAATATACAAAATTGGAGAATAAAAGCCAAAAATAAAACTTTGTGGACTACACTTACGCCTTAATTAAAAAAAAAAATGGTTAAAATTAATACAAACATTGTTCTCAACTGCCAGGGAATATCTTTATATTACCTATCTAGTGTTTCTTAATAAATTGAAACTAATTGTTACTTTATATGGAATTCTGATTACAATGCAGAATAAAAATTCTTATATATTATAAAGAATTTTTCCCAATTTAGTATATATAACTAAATGTCGAATGTATAACTTATTCTGTTTGTGTTGTAATCAGAGTTCCATACATATACTCAACCAATCAATGGACTTACAATCTAATTGTAAGCTGTTCTCTTTAAGTGAGGCATGTATATAGGTAAAAAGGAAGGTGATAATATACTGCGACCTAAAAGATTTAGTGTGTCTCTTATTCTTGCTGCATTATAGCTGTTTGTCTGTCCAATCCTATTTCTTTTAAAAAGTGCAGGTGTAATCAAGGCTCTAGGTTAGGTAAATCTCCCTCTTCCACTTCACATGCTCTTAAGTGCAATATCTTTGAGTTGAACAATGCTGTTAATATAGGAATGTTGTCCTTGCTCAGGTTGATTCATCCGGTAAAACTCTTCTGGTTATAGGTTCCCCGAAGAGTTTTAGAGTTTACAGATTCTCCCAATAGTAGGATTTTATCTTTCAGTTTCTCCAGTATTATACTACTACCTATCCCTCAAAAGGGTTCAGGTCCTAAGGATGGTGTTTCAGCCCCTTTTTTTGCAAAGTTCTCCATTATTTAGTTTCCTCTCACTCGTGTATATCCAGGAAACCACTAATTCTTTTAATTTCTGTAGGGACTCCCATATCACAACGTATAAGCTCAGTGCTTTAATAACTGCTTGACTATCAGACCTAATGATAATCTCCTGCTTTCGTTAGAAACTTGAACTAAACGCTTATTTCAATAGAATGTATTTCCGTCTAAATGATACTTGAACACTTTTCCAATCTGGTATACTTGGTTCTATCCTCATATATTCCTATTCCAATTCTTTCTTCCATTTTAAAGCCATCTGTGTACTACTTGATGTTATTTCTATTCAGTTTTAAGGCGGTGTTTTGATCTCACTCGCTATCTCACTGAAGCTAAGCTTTGTGTAAATTCTTTCAGGAAATTGATTTTTTTGACATTTCGTCCCGGGGCATGTCCCAACTTTGATCACCGCCACGAGATTGAAGTCTATGCCTAATCATTCCTTCCTTGATCATTCTGAGTGTGGTTCTTTCTGTTACACCCTCCACCACAATGTGGAGAAAGGTAAGATCCAGTACTATTTCGATGGCTGCTGTTAGGCAGATTCATACATACGCATGTCAGTCTTTGCACTTCAGAGATTAATCCTCACGGTGACCAAATTAATTCATTTGCTACAAATTAATAACCCATAATTGGTAGCAGTATTTTTAGGTTCCATCCCCAATTTGTTCTTGCAGAGTTTCTGGATACCATCAAGGCCTTTGTGAGCTTATTGGTTACTTCAAATTTAAGTTTATTGCAGAGAAGTTGAAGCCTCTCAGATTTATGTTTTCCCATGTATTTGTATTTCCTTCTCTTAGTGAATGCTACTAAGGTGGTTCCCCCAATTGACACGATCTTCTTGTAAAGTTGAGTCCTCTTTGAAGCACATCACTTTCCTCTTGCATATATCTCTTGGCAAGGTATGCCTAGATCAGTCAAGCCGCATGGGAGTTCATCTATCATTAGGCGTCACATAAATGGGGAGCTAGCTCCCTCTTGAGGATATTTTCTGGTCGTACTAACCGAGATGATCTTAATGAACTGGTGATTAAAGTTTTCTGACAGACTCAAGCGAATGCTGTCAAAAGCATTCCCTATGTTACTCCGGTCAGTTCCACTAATGCAGTCTCAGTGGATTTGCCCATTTGGTAGGCGTGCTGACAGGACTACAATGGCACCCTCTCTAAGATATCTATTTTGATATAATTATCTACCTACAGTACTTTCTCCATTGAAAGATAAATGATGTGACACTAATAGGTCTGTATTTTTTTTAAATCCATGGATACATACAAAATTGAGAAAATCTTTTTCGAAAGGAATAATACTAGAAGTCTTTCTGGAGTTGCGTTGGATTGCTGGAATTACTTAGCGAAGATGTGTTATTTTATCCTTAGTTTCAGGTTGTTGATTATCTTGAATATCAACTAAATCATCCTGCGAGATCTAGGGTGCATAGTGTCCTTTTCCTGCTTCTGGTATAAGGATATGAAGGGCTTTGGTCCTTCTCACAACTTTCGGAATGCAGCCCAGCTTCAAACTACTGTAGCTTATCCGAATTATGTGTGATGGCCTGGTGCCATTTGTCTGAGAGAAGCTATATAATGATTGTCTGGCTAGGAAAGATCCCCCCTCTGCTATTTTCTAATATATCTTTATCTGTTTTACGTTATTAGCGTTAAAAAACATGATATCGGAATAGGAACTTTAGATGTAGATCAAAACAAAATGAAGTAATTGATTATATAAAAAATATATATTTCCATATAAAATAATAGTTTTTATTCGCAAGTAACATACATCTGCTTTTTTTTGTCTGTCAAGAACTTTGAAATTAAAACAAAAGACAGCATCAAGTGGGATTAACTAATTATTAATAGAACTAAGATGTAATCTATGTTGCATTTCGCTGAATCTTTTTATATATAGAATGGCTATAAAAACCTTTATTCAAATATTCATATATCTCAACGCAACAGTTTAAGATGTTAAACTAACTTAGAACGAGGAAGTTTAGACAAGACTTCAAAGCTTGATTGCTATCATCCGTCAACTATTGCTATAATAATTTTTCTTAGCAAAGAATACTATTTAATTACAAAATTATCTAAAGGGTACATCGGTAAAAGAGACCCCATTTCCCATCCTAAACAGCTTTCATTTTTGTCAACTTGTCACTGCTTACAGCAGATAGAAGCAGAAATATGTCTTCTTCGACACAATAACATACCTACAGGATGCGATTTTTTTCACGTTTATTACCCACTCTGACGTCTTCCGGCAAATTGAATAAACACACAGCTCGCAGCATACATGACAAGACGCACGCTTCCCGTGGAATTTACATTGGGTAAAAAACAAATCAGCCACCGAGAACCCTACAAAAAAAAAATACCAACCTTATCTTCGTTATTCCTACCTATATACTTTTTCCTTTCCCCTGCACGGTAAAATTTGAAAGGCTGCCCCGAGCTGTGTTTGCGCCGGAAGCGAGGCCTCCTCGGCGCAGGAAACTGTTTATCAAATTTCAGCACGTGCCATTTGTCCCAGGCCACGTCTACCTATTCGATTCGAGGTTTTCATCGCCGTTCTTCGCGGAAGGATATTATTGTCCGTGGTGGTCGTGTGTTTTTTCATTTGGTGTCAGACGAGAAGCAGATATGGTTGTAATAAGGTCTGTTCCGTTTTTACGGTATTTTTCATCGTGTATTTTAACTGTGGGGAGGTTTTTATCGATC
Source organism: Protaetia brevitarsis (assembly GCA_004143645.1). NCBI lineage: Eukaryota > Metazoa > Arthropoda > Insecta > Coleoptera > Scarabaeidae > Protaetia > Protaetia brevitarsis. Next base: position 114,569 of record RXPK01000035.1, read on the forward strand.
CGTGAGGACCCTTACACAAATGGAGTCGAGTTCACCACTCGAGAATTAATTTTAATACCTGATATGTTGTTCGGGTATGGCTTGGATGCACTGTGGCAGGTGGTATCGGCTTTAAAGTAGTAATTTGATGGTGTTAATGCAACCTATGTGGTACATGTATGTGTTTACATGACAAATGTTAAATATTTTGGGTTACTTGCTGTTTAATCGCTCACGTCTAGAAAATTTAGGATTGGTATTCTATCCTTTGGTCTTGAACGCGCATTAATTGTTCTCGAAAATAAACACTGGGCTATTAACCTCACTAAATTTATTCTTACTAACTAACTAACTGTGAATTTTATGTAATACAGACTTCCATAATAGAAATAAACAATACTATGAACACTGATTCTATTGATAACTAAACAAACATTCTTTATATTGAATTATTACACCAAAATCGACAAAGTTTTTAACGTAACAACACACACCCCATATTATTCTTACTTGTACCTGTCACACACCAACCTGAATATAGCATGACTCCAAAATATAACAAAACTTGAATGCAATGAAATTCTGGTGGAATGCCTTAATACTTGCTTTTAATATCGATGTTTTAGTGGGGTAAAACTAGAGGTGATTTATTTTTTCAACTTTTAAACAATTTATATTGTATTTTAGTTACTCCTTTTTTATTAATGAGCTTTTTCTCTAGTCTCGTTGATCAAAGTGCATATGGACAGCTTTCTTCCACACCTGTATAAACGTGATTGGTTAAAAAATATCCAGTATAAAATTATGGCATGAATTCCCTTTGCTAATTTCAGATTATACCAACACAAAGTTCATTCTAAGACCAGATAGCTACGTAAAAAAGCAGCTCTTAATGATGAATCTAATTAAGAAGTTAAAATTAACGATCGCTCCCTAATATAAGAGGAGTCAGAATAGACTTGGAAAGGTAGTAGTGAAAACTCAGCATATACTGGGTGTTCAAGCTTATAGATCCCAGTCCATAACTTCTTTATTTGTACATGTAATTCTAAATATAGTATCTATCAAAAAAAAAAATTGCATCACCGTCCAGAAACACTCATTTTGCAGTACTTGATTGCTAGGCAGGCAAAAATGTCACTAAAGGTTGGCCACACTACATTCCACATGACAGACGTGTAATAAATTGTCATTAAACTACTGTTCAACCATGCTAAGATGAACTGGTTGTCTTCATTGCACTTATTATTGATAAATAGATATTAAACTAGAAAGAAAATTATAGAAAAAGATTTATTGTCGGAAGCGTCAAAATACTAAGGTATGTGTGCCAACTTGTACTGTCAACTAAGACTAATATTTGTCGGGCCCAAAAAACATTGTGCATCACACGTCCAAAAACTCCTTTGCGAGTATTCGTACTCGTGGGCCTCGGTTCACAAACCGTACTCATAATCGCAAAACTGTAGTTTCTAGCCTAGTGATACAAATAACTATTAATTCTCTAACCTATATTTAATAATAATTTAACACTGGGTCAAACCACTAAAGAGTATGAAATATTCATTTGTCTAAATACCAAGCCGTAACTTATCGCATTCTTCAGCAGCATTATTAAAAAAATCCTACCATTCAACCGACTCGTTATCCCTAATATCTCTTTCGCGTCGCGGCCAATTAACTCTTTAACTAATCCCTTAACCTACATGCGCGACCGTCACTCGTCAGTGAGTGGACATTCAAATAAATCATACCCCTCTGTATTTACCCCACCACACTCACCATGCGAATCATTAACCCTCCCCATTCTACACAAATGTGATTTAAAATTACCACGACTTGCTATTAACTCTACCACCTAATACGAAAAACTCACCTTAATTTCCATAAAACATGTAATAATACCTATAAATTTCCTAGTACACCTCCTATTTAAAGTGGTATCCAGCTTAGCTTGTCAAGTTTATCCTTAAAGCCTTTTTAATTATCTTAGCCAAAATTAACCTATAGCTAATAATTGCGTTATACCCCTAGACACCGCCTATTTCGCTATTGATTCGCCATCTTATTACCAATTGTACCCACGTAAGTCCTAGTCCAAAAAAGTTTTACACCTCCCTCATGTAATATATCCCAAGTATCTAATAACAAATCGGTTGGATTTTTTAAATTCCCTCACGCCTCTAATACAGATAAACTAACAGATATAATTCCCTCGTCTGACATTGCAGTGTTTGGATGCTTTCCCTCTAGGCGTTTCCATATAAGCCTGTAAAGTTGGAGTTTGACATTAAAACGATTCAGGGTTGGATTCATGTTATTTTAGTAGAAAAATATGATTTCTTAAGCTATAATCTAAAAGAACAATATCGGCATAATAAGTATATTTCGCTTCAATGATCAGTTGACAAGTTCTCTAGTTTAGGTATCCACTACCATGAGATTTCTTTTGGGTGAGCAGCAGTGATGGGCAAGTTAGGGAAACGTTTAAATTTCTAAGACGCGAATAAATGCGACTATAATACATCTAGTGGCTGTAGAAATTTAAGCGCTTCTCCTATCTTACCCGAAGGAATTAACTGCCACAAAACGAAATATTGTTACGTTTCATGTGTGTAGTCCTTTATCCGAAGGTATGGGGTGCTAGTCTTTGTTTTACTGACATAATTTAAAAATCACATATTTATTTTAATAGATGTAATTTCCGCTTAAAATAATTCGAAATCGTGCTTCTACGCCTCATTTCAAAAAATTACAAAGATCAGGGGTGTTTATTCTTGAATTTTTTTCCGAAACAAAAATATTTCAACGATTTGAATGTGTATTTCATAGGTATTAGAAAAATTGGATTTTAAAAATTGCAATAGATGCTATCTACGTACTAAATCATAATTCCAAATTGCCATATCATATTATTATATAGAATTTATTATTTATTATTTACACATATGAAAATATATCTGAAAACATTAGGTTATAGTTAATATCTCCACCTAACACTGCGTAGGCTTTCACGGCCGGTGTAACTATAACTAACAGCTTCTTGCGGGTTTCGCCGTGTGTCAAAACTTTCGCTCGACGTTTCGCTGTTCATACTGACAGCTTCTTCAGGATAACTGAACTCCTGAAGAAGCTGTCAGTATGAACAGCGAAACGTCGAGTGAAAGTTTTGACACACGGCGAAACCCGCAAGAAGCTGTTAGTTAATATCTCCACCTGTTTCATTATAAGTTAAAACGCTCTTCAAAATACAATGCTAAATGTATCTGATAAAACATTTAATATATTATATGCAAAAAGATGTTGACTTTCCTTTTATAACACTTACCAGATCACATTAATATACAAGAATCAACACACCAAACTTACTAACTTGCGATTGTTTGTGATTCACCACTATTATATCAGTACGTGATGTGATCGAACCAATAGTTAATCAAAATGAGGCGCGCTAGATATGAAATTATTATTATATGATCTTAGATGTAATATTACATGTTGACTTACAGGTATGCAGAAGACATTTCGACCGAACAAAAGTGATTGCGAAAGACTCTCGTAATAGTTTTCATTGTCACCACCCTGATTGTTTCTGTAAGTACTTCACTTTGGTAGTGCGGTTTATGTCATTTACAGCGCGAGAACTCGGTTTCTTATGAGTTCGAGCGCTGTAAATGACTTAACGCAGCATATTTGTATGGGATTTTTTGGCAAACAAAAACGTTTAAAAAAACTTTATTTAAAAAAAATATGCCAAAGTGACAGTCGATAGATGTTAATTGATATTACTGCATTTTGGGAATAAAAGTGAGTCTTAGTAAAAAGCACAAAGACAGTAAAATGAACATACTTTTCTACCATTAATAGACAGATGTATTTACAGTTGACGAGCCCAAAAAGTTTAATTTTTTATCTGCGCAAGTGAACACTAAAAATAAATGTTTTTTTTATCTCATTAATAAGATTCCTTAGTTACGTTTTGATGTAAATTAGCACTACTTAAATAAATTATATTCTACTCTATTCTTTAAAGAATCCACTTTTTCCATACTAAATATTCTGAAAAAAAAAACAAATAAAACAATGTTTAGATGATTTATTGTAGTAAACTAACAACGTTATTACCTGTACTATTGCCGATGTAGCATAATAAAATTACTGCAGTATTTTACAGCATTTGGGCATATTAAAATAGTAATTAGAAGGATACATAAGTTAAACGCCACTTGAATCAATATTTTTTTAATATTAAAAGAAATTATAGATATGTAGATCTTCTTTAGACTTCCCAAATAATGGAGATCTAACTGGGCAAAACGAGTCTTCCTATATGTATATTGCCTTTGATGTTAGAAGGAAGACTGCTACAAGCATACACCTGAACAACATAAACATTATTGAGAGTACTGACATTATCTCAAATTGTGCCAAATTAAGTTCATGTAATCGTTTCCCATTACTGGCTTTAGGTCAATACCACTCATAAACAAAATACCTTCCAACGGATATGAAAGAGAGTCTCCTATGCAAAAAAAGCGAGATTATGCATTCTTTCCACTTAATTTGCATTCACCTATTGTCCTACGTTCGCTCATTCAAGCCGTCGCCTTCCTTGGCATTCATAAAAAAGAACTCATTGTTCTCCGTTCTCCTATTCCGAAGTCAATATTACTTCATTTCCGTCGGAAGTCCAGGTGATTTCGGTAGCTGCCATTCATCCGGGGAGAATAGAATAACAAAGACCTGCTTGAACGCCCGACCGCCGCGCTTGACTATTCTTCCTGCACGCTTACAAAACGATAAAGAAGAAAGGGCACACCACTCGCATATCAACGTATCCACGACATATTCATAAAGGCCTCTTCTACGATCGCGGCAGATCAGAATATTATTAACTCGAACGGGGGGAAAAGGGAGGAGTATATAGAAAAACACGACCGAACTTCGATTATTGTAATTATGTCCTTGAATTTGCATTGCGCTCTTGTTAAAGGCCAGGTGCGCGAAGGCGAATAGCGAAGACGAGTTAGAGGTTTTTCTGGCAAAAGTATCGGGTATCGAACGAAGAGGTTGCGTATCTCTGGATGGATGGCGGAGTCGTTTCTTTTTACCCGGCCTTTTTCATGCGGCCAACGGTGCCTCTTCAATAGCAGTTTGCTGACCGAAGAGCCCTCGAGGCATCGATGTCTATCTTGTTATTACAAAAATTACACAAATTTGCACGTGAAGAAAGAAGCTCGTCCGCTGTTATTGGATGTATATCATCTTCGGCATGTGTAGAAGGCTCGGATGTACAGTGATGATCGATGGTAATCTAACAAGCATGTAGATGAGAAGCCTGGAAGGGCGCAGATGTAAATACGATTGCCTTAAGGCTTATGACGTAAAGAGTTATGTATGTAGTTCAAAATATCTAGAGTGTATTTTCTTTTTAAAACGGGAATCTTCAAAAGAAACTGCGTGTGGGTTTCTCGTAAGGGAATCTACCTACTAGATCTATCCTGTTTCGCCACGCTTTGTATGCTCAGAACCATCTCATTGGATATACCTTCAAGCACACTTTATTTATAAGAAGCTAACTAATTACAAATCATCCTAGACCCCTGCTCCACCCAAACGTAGCAGACGAGGCTACGTATTCTAAGTACTATACTCATACATAAATCTACTGGTAATATGCCAGAAATAACGCACGCCGCGTCTGCCGAAATAGATGAATACACGTTCGCAGCCCTAACTGTTAACAATTTATTTATCATCTAAAATAATCCTCAGGCATACTGGGCAGCCCATTGTTTTCTTCGGATATCTACACCGGCTCAATTCTGTTACCCGGGAGTAAATAATCTTCCATTTCTTTCGGGACGCTATCATAGTTTCTGGTGTGAGGTGTGTGCTTAACACAGAGTAGATAGACTTGTGTTCTCTTGACACTCACACATTCCAACGCTGCGTGGTAAACCTCTTTGCATATGAATTGAATGAGAGTGTTAAGAAAAAAGTCAACCTATATTAATATGTTTCAATATGAAACAACGTTGTATGTTTAAATTTATTGCATTAGTAAAATCTTCGCAAATAATTACAGTTTCACTTCTTAACACTCTCATTCAATACATTTTCCACTATATACGCTTATGCGTAACACGCGATTATCACCATAAGGCACTGAAGAGCTTTAGAAAAAGCGAAACACGACGTGTTTGTCCATTGCGATAATTCTATATACATTTTTCAGCAGTTTAACTGCAACTTACCAATCTTTGCATATGCTCAGAAAATACTGTGTCTAGTCAGCATTTGCGTTATGTAATAGTTAATTAGAGATCTGGAATGAGCAATTTAGTCCATTGTCCTTTCATATGCTTCATCTCCCACTTTTGATAATTACTGTTCCCGCATTTTCTCGGATGAAATACTCGGCATTCTCGTACATATATTTTTATTTGAATACAAATAGCTCTATGGGGGCCGTTGCTGTTATGACTTGCTCGGAAAGTTAAAATCCTCAGCAACAAAAAACTCAATTTGGAAATAAAGTATATTTTAAAAGCGCATTGTCATTTTTCTAAGTAGCATTATCATATTTATTCGTTAACTTAGATTGATTTTGACTTAGTACACCAGAAATCTTTCAACATAATCAAGGTTAATGTTTCTATTTGTGAGTTGTAGATATGCTTATATATATACATCATCAGCGTGTAACATTACATTCTGCCTTTAGTCTTCATGTTAGCTTAGGGAAAAGAATAAGATGGAAATATAACTGAAGCTTTACTAAAAGTTCACCACAGAAGGCACCTGAAAGTGTCAAAAATTTGGAAAGTTCAAGGGAGGTCCCTAGTACGTATGTAGCTACCTACTAGTGCCCTACTTACTACGTGCCTGGTTTCAAAGTAGGGAATAATTGTTATTCGCTACTTTGAAACCAGGCACGTAGTAAGACGGTTCCCATCACGTCCTAACGACTAATGGCTAAAACTTTAAAGCTTCTACGATAGTAACCACTAGGTTCATCCATTAAAAATGTTAGTTGTGTGGTATATTGGCCAAGTGGCATATGGTTTTGGGTTTCTTCATATTTATCAGCTCCAAAAGTTATGATTCTTTCTTACCCATCTGCATATAAGGTTTGGTTTTGAACTTTTGGTTTCTGTTTTGAACTCTGCCCGTCCTAGTTCAAGATTACTTTGAAAGGATTGTCGAAGGGAAGTTTGGAAGTCACCATATCACTCTCCATTTCAAAAATAGGGTTTTTGATTTCTGACATTCCCATGTGTCCTGGATTTTCCTGTTTTCACCACACTTTAATATGCATGCTCCTTACTTTTCTCCTAATGTAACTATTCAAGGGGGGTAGATTTAGCAAGTTTTCCATGGCTGCTCCATGGCTGAGGTTTTTGCAACTCCAATGATATACAGGCAAGCCAACTTCTGCGTCTTTGCGAGCACCTCCTTTACTGTATACAGTAAGACGATAAAAGGCATAGGTATAAGGTGTTATAGCAATAATTACCGAATCACATACAGGGTGTTCAAAAACACATCTTCGATGTGGATACTTTTAAACTAACAAAACTTTTTTCTTTCAAATAGAACGTGGTACTTTTTATTACAGCATTGAATGCAGCGTAAAATTCTACATCGATTGATAGATATTAGGATTTGGTATACCTATTCTTGATAGTTTGTGAAATATTAGGATTTCTTGCCTAAAATTTGACTAATTTTTAAATTTCGAGCAAATAAAATATTTTGTTCCTAAGAAACACTCTGTATGAGGAATGACCCGTTATCTATTTTTGCATTATTTGGTTTCCAACCCTGAGATATTTATCGTTGGAAATTTTTCAATTATTTAGAATACGTCCTTTGATTTCTATTCAAGTTCAGGAAGTTCAGCTATTATCATTATTACATTCTTCATGAATGTAAAATATACCTAAAATATTGTTTGTATATGTAACTTTCAGTGCTTTTCTTATTTCTTTCAATTTACAATTTTTTGCTTCTTATTGGAAGAAAATGGGTGAAGGAGTTGGCCGCATTAGGATTTACTATAAAAGATATAACTTGTTACGACTGCGTAGATTTATCACTGCGGAATTTGATAAATTACCAGCAATAGATACCAATTGTTTGCTATCGCGTCTTCTGGCTTACTAATATCTAATAATTAACTTACGTCCTCTATAAGTAAAAGACATTTACTATTAGTGAGAAACTACTCACATTAGATACCTGAAACATAAATACTTAGATAGGTTAGGCAAATAATATACAGAGTATTTTGTAGGGAAAAACTCATTTTATTTGCCTTTCATGAAACTTGGAATTTAGGCATATTTTTAGCAATTTTATAAAAGAAATGCAAATATTTCAAAAACTATCAAGAATAGGTATACCAAACCTTGATATCGATCGATGTAGAATTTTACGCTGCATTCAATACTGTAGTAAAAAAAATACCATGTTCCATTTGAAAGAAAGAAAATTTGTTGGTTTAGAGGTACCTACATGGGATATGGGTTTTTGTACTTACATCGACATTAGTAGAGCCACTAAATATCCGAAGCCTCATGAACTATTTAATTTTATTTAAATGAGTGTAAACGTCAAAAATTCAACAAAATTTCAAATATTTCAAAAATGGTTGAGTTTAGGGATAGGGAACCCTCATATAAACTAGTTGCAAATGACTCGGTAAATTCAAAACCGATGAAAATTGCACCATTCTATTTAAAATAAAAAAGTTGATATAAACACCCTGTATATAGAAAGTCCTATAAAATTAAAAATACTTCCTTTAAATAGATCACAGTGGGCCATGACTACACTACAAGTTTCAAAATCAAATTCTAACTAGAAATTAAAAAAAAAAACGTAATGACTCAGTATTGTTATATTCATGTATTTCTCAATGTACTTTCAGCTTATTCACGGTGACAATGTTTCTAAAAATAAATACTTTAATTCCATGACTCCATTATACACAGCGTTTATATATTAATAAATGGCCCTGTATGTGAAACTTATACACGTTTTTCGATATATGTATAAAACTGCAGAGGATAATAGTCATTTCGTTATTATGTATAATCGAGCGTTTCTTTGTCTTTCACGTCCCGAGTCGAGAGGATATCGACGAACGAGCTTCGAAAAAAAGTTAATTGTCCCCCAGTCCATAATAATAATAACAACGCAAACATATATAAGTAAGGGGACACTACGTGAATATTAAATGTGATAACCTTTTATTTAGGAAAGTATTGTGGTTTTTCTGTACTATACTGTTTTATCCTTCATAAAATAGCATAAAGTTTTTACAGAGGTTATACCATGGAAAGTTAATTCGATATTGCTTGTGAAGCATAAGAGCAATAAGTTTCTTCTGTGATAACTGAAGATTAATTGGTTCATCTTGATGTTATGTTTTGGTGAGTAGTTCTTCTAAATTACTTCTTCTAATTTACCGAAGGTATAATATGTATTCAAACCTGTAAAGCATTTCTTTAAAGAAAACCTTTTTACATACTCCTTTCGAAATAATACTTCCTGAATATTGGCTTTACTTTGTCTTTAAATTGTATATTAATTGTAAACGCACTTCCCGACGCCAATGATATAATCCAGTGGCGTTCGTCGGGATTCCTATTTTAGATCTTCCACTCGCATTACTTTCCCATATAAATTTGCAAATCGTCCACGGGTTCCGCATACGGAATGGGGTCGCGTATCGTGCGTCCGAAAGGCTCAAATAATTTAAGCTGCCGGAGACAAAAGAATCTCTCGATTGCACATTCAGAGGGAGCGCCCAGTTTCGCTTACGTGTGCAGACGGCGACGCACGATCGTGCCGGCGAATTAGAATTCTTGGGCAGCAACGGCACTGAGCTGACGCTGGATGAAAGAATTTTCGTAGGACATTCACGATACGTGGGTCGAACTGTAAGTATTTCGACGCTAATGTAGGTCACTGCTTGCACGGAGAGGTGGCTGAGCTTGCTGGATGTTAATTAGATGTAGTGATGTGGTTTATAAATGTGATATGTGAAGGAAGATTGTTCAATTACTGCATTTGGTAAATAAGTTAATATATTACGTTACTTTGGTCCACAGAATCATGAACCGATACGTGCAATGATTACCAGATTTTGCTCAAAATGTTTGTGTCGTTGCCTGAAAGACTTTAATAAGATAATCAATCCTCTAGCTCTGCCTCATAATCTACCCTAATACAAAACCTCTCATTTATATTAATGTTTCTCAGATGCCATATTTTCAAAGAAGTATTGCTGTTCACGCGCATACGTTCGACATCAATTGAAACTGGTGCAGACAGAGATTTTTAAAATCTGTTCATTGTTCTTCTATATAACAAAAATACTCCAAACTGTGATACTGGTAATGCTGTAAACTTCTCCTAAACCCCTCACCACAAAGCTGCTGATGATGATAGCTTTGCTATCAAAACGTACGTCCAGTTTAGTACAGTTTGTGGTGAGGGGTTTAGGAGAAGTTTACAGTTCTTCTATATGATCATAAACAAAATTATTAGAGAAATGTTTTATTTACATATGCAATAATAAACTAAAAGAGGTTCGTCGTTCTTTTGGTTAATACTGACAGAGCCGTACATCAGATTGTTCTTACTCCGTAACATCCACTAAATAACTTGCGAACAAGTGTCTATATTAATTTGTTTTGCTAATATTAATTTTTAAGTTATTTTTATAGAAACCATTCTTCTTATAAGCGTAAGTTGTTCTCTGAAGATTCCATTAAATTAGCAAGTTTTTGTTGGCGTAGAATTGACGATGTGTCGTCGGCGGACATCGCTGTCAAACTATAATTGACCAATGGCAAGTTATTTACGCACAACAGGAAAATGGTCGGACCCGGTATCGTTCCTTGTGGTACCCCCCTAAGCATTGCTATGTCGCTAGATTCTCTCTTTACCAAATTGGTCATTTGGTTTGAGAACTGAATAGCCTGACAGATCGCAATAAAACATTTGTTATAGGTGACCAGTAGGCAACGAAAAAGAATGGGTTCAGCAAGAAGCATCTTAAAGCTAATTTTATAAAACATCTACTCAGCTAACGGTTACCGTTTCAGAATTATTTGGTTTTTGTGAAAAGGAGCTAAAAAAATGATGCATTAAATTAAGTTTTTGCAAAAGAATGCAAGTCATATACAACACTTATAATTTTCAGATAATGCTGAATCAATACCAACCGCATATAAGTTGTTTCGGATATTCCATGTTCCTTTGAAAATTTTCTCAGCTCTTTTCTCGATCTGGTTAACAATACTAAGTCATCAGCGTACGCAATGGTGGTAAATTAATCCATTTGTTTGTATCTTGCTTTTCCTCCTAATTGCTTCCAGAAGCAAGTTAAATAATTAGTAGAGAGTGGGTCACCTTACCCCTTTACACACTTGAAATTGCTCTGAAAACATCCTTCTATTAAGACTTTATTGTTTGTTCGTTGTAGAGTCATTTCTATTAGCCTTGTTAATTTATTTGGTATTCATAGGTTATCAAGGGTTTCGATTAGACCGATTCTTGAAATCGAGTCGCACGCCTGTTTAAAGTCTATGAACAACATGTACAGATCTAAGTTTCTTTCATAGCTATTATGTTGTATTGCCTTCAACGTAAATATTTGATCTACTTTCGATCTACCTTCCCTAAAATCTCCCTGATATTTCGCTATAATCTTATATACAACGTCTTAACAAGGCTATCCCTCTATAGTTTTCGCACAGGGTTAAATCTCCTTTCTTCGGGATTACGGCATTGTTCCACTATTCTGGCATTACCTCTTCTTTCCATACTCTCCTTATCAAGTTGTACACCCTTTCTTCTAACTCCTCTCCTACCTGTTCGATAATTTCTGCTGAGATTCCATTTTCACCGGCGCTTTTATTATTTTTTAATTCCTTTATGATCTCCCTTATTTCCTCTTTTGAGCGTTTTATCTCTATAAATTGGCAATCATCCAGGAACTCACCGAAGATGATCCAGATCGAAGACTTCAGTTTTGCTAACAAATGATGGATCTACTAGACAGAAATGTTGTAAACATAGAAAACGTTCTATTTTCTGACGAATCAACGTTTATGTTAAACGGTGAGGTAAATCGTCAAAACTGTCGTTATTGGGCATACAACAAACCACGATGGATGAGGGAAGGCTACACTCAACATCCAGAAAAGGTCAATGTTTGGGCAGGCAACACCAATGGACTATTTCTTATGAGGGTACTTGAAAGGCAAAGTTTTTAAAACCAAACCAGAAAATATTGAGGTGGTGAATGAACGAATAAGACAGGAGTGTATGCTAATTTCGGCTGAAGTAATTAGAAATGTTGAAAATGAGTTTCGGTTCCGTTTAGGGTATTGTCAAGAAGTATATGGACAACATTTTGAACATTTATTGTAGAACAGATATGATTGAAGTGCATCAGATTTCTTCATTTTTCGAATTAGTTATTGTTAAATATATTTTTAATGACAAGGAATAAAAACTTGAAATTTGGTACGCATGTATAATTTGATATACCCTTTAAAAATAGTTACAAAAAAATTAGGGCTACCATTTAAAAAAATTGTCGATGTCGTCATATCTCAAATTTGGGACACAGTGTATAAAATTTTCTCAGATGAAAAAGTGGGCAATATAAAATACTAATCGACGTGTCCGAGCATATTTCCGGAAAAAATACTGTCTTCGCTTTACTGAATTTATTCCAGATTACAGACTCACACTGTGTATATGTACACTGCCTGACAAAATTAATGTCGTAATGACTACCAAAACTGCTCATCATTTGAACAGACACGCATTTGGATGCCATCGGCTTATGCAGGTAGGAGGTTTGTTGGGGTATTTACGTGTAGAACACTTTGCAATTCAAAATGAGTTTCGGTTCCGTTAGGGTGTCAGGAAGTACATGGACAACATTTTGAACATACTTATTGTAGAAGAGATATGATTGAGGTGAATCAGATTTCTTCATTTTTCGAATTAGTCATTGTTAAATATCTTTTTAATGACAAAGAATAAAAACTTGAGATTTGGTCGCATGTGTAATTTGATATACCTTTTTGAGAATAGTTATAAAAAAATTAGGGCTGCCATTTAAAAAAATTGTCGATGACGTCATATCTCAAATTTGGGACACACTGTATAAAATTTTCTCAAATGAAAAAGTGGGCAATATAAAATACTAATCGACGTGTCCGAGCATATTTCCGGAAAAAATACTGTCTTCGCTTTACTGAATTTATTCCAGATTACAGACTCACACTGTGTATATGTACACTGCCTGACAAAATTAATGTCGTAATGACTACCAAAACTGCTCATCATTTGAACAGACACGCATTTGGATACCATCGGCTTATGCAGGTAGGAGGTTTGTTGGGGTATTTACGTGTAAAACACTTTGCAATTCAAAATGAGTTTCGGTTCCGTTAGGGTGTCAGGAAGTACATGGACAACATTTTGAACATTTATTGTAGAAGAGATATGATTGAGGTGAATCAGATTTCTTCATTTTTCGAATTAGTCATTGTTAAATATCTTTTTAATGACAAAGAATAAAAACTTGAGATTTGGTACGCATGTGTAATTTGATATACCTTTTTGAGAATAGTTATAAAAAAATTAGGGCTACCATTTAAAAAAATTGTCGATGACGTCATATCTCAAATTTGGGACACAGTGTATAAAATTTTCTCAGATGAAAAAGTGAGCAATATAAAATACTAATCGACGTGTCCGAGCATATTTCCGGAAAAATTACAGACTCACACTGTACAAGATAAATGAAGTTTAATAATGCCGGAATGATTTTAGTTTTAAGTAATGATCTGTTCCTCCTTTAGTAAGTTCTCCGAAGGAAACTCAGATGCTTAACTGCGTATAATTAATGACACCTCTATGTAAACACACCGAAAGCTTCTTTCACCGAACAGAGATGCCGACTTCTTTCCGAGAATTTTCAACAACATTTAACCCGATCACAAATTCGACCACATCTGACCACAAAATACCCAACACGACTACATATATGCATAGGTGCCTGTATACAATAATAATAATAATGATAATATTTCGTGAGTGACCGGTTCGCTCACCAAATACAAATAATCCGCTCCTTTTGTCGGGAGCCCCGCTTTTATCCTTACCTATTACTACTATTATTGTCCGGTTATTTATGGTGGACAAGGGGGCAGCGGACAATCAACCTATAAATCCATAAAGCGAACGGGCGGGCAACGGTTAATTGGCAGGAATGATAATAATAGGCGGCCGCACGTATACAACACAAGGAGAGAGAGACGCGGCTCGTACACGGACCGAATTCTAAATGGAAGCGGCAGGTGCACTTTGACTGTGCGGCGATGCCCGAAAAACCATCGCGCCGTGACCGCCCGCTTCGATGAGATGCGGTTTTCATGCGGTTCGATTTTTTCCAATCGGCTCCTTCGGATAACTCGTTTCCTTCAAAGTTGCGACGAGACGTGACTTGCGAACGTTAACTCGGGGATAATAGGTGAAGCCGCATCGTTACTATCCGCAAAAAGTGTTTTGGTGTTGTTAAATATTTGGAAATCTGACCGACGCAGATAATCAAGAGAAAATTGACAAACGGCAAAAAAATATTTAAATATCTCCGTGAGCAGTTCCTTAGTGGACAATTTTCTGCTATCAATGAAAATAATATTTCGTCGTCAATAAAATTCTAAGTGTGTGAAGCAAAAGAATGTATCAACCTATTACAGTAAATAAATAGAACTTCTAAACACTCTCTTTATGGAAAGCTAAATAATTACGATTTATCCTAAACCGCGTACTCGATCTAAAGGTATTGTAACGGAACGGGTTTTCTTGTCTGGGAGCTTTTGGCCAGCCCAAATTCAAATAAGACAAGCCAAATTCCATCTCGCAGACAACCCCTCCTGCTCTTTTGACCGGCGAGCCACTGCTGGGAAACAAACTTTTTGTTCGGTAGCGAATGGTTTTAGTAATTTTAGCCAAAGATGTTTCCCAACTGTGTTTTCCACCGTCAGTCGAAGCAGGGCCGTTAGTTAGCCTAATGATTGTCGACTTACCCTTCTCGTCGGCTTTCTCTTACCGATGAAAACTTTTTCTCCAACCCCTTCCTAAGAGTTCAAACCGAACTTCTTTTAAATGGCGAAATAATAGAACGACATATTTTTACAATTATATATTGAATATTTTAAGACATTAAAAAAAACTAACAAACTACACAATTAAATAAAAAAACAAGTGAACTAGAATGAACAAAACACAATTTTGTTTTAACGAATTTCTTTTGTGACGATTGAGTTAAGCTAACAATCTACGAATTCAATAAAGTATCAAGCAAATGACAAAACAAAACACAACTATTTAGATGATTTTTTTTAGGCTTTACCTAACAATGTTGATTAACTTAAATTCTAGTAATTCTTACTTCCAAACTATTTATTAAGGGAGAGAGAGAGAGAGAGAGCGAACGAGTTACGGTTTTCACGTATTTGCTTTGGTTAGTTTTAAGCAGAAATTTTGTACATCTTACCGGCCGATGCGGGAAAAATAATTCTTCTCGTAATCCAAATTTTTAGGCACAAAACTTTGCACAACACTCACAATCTTTTTAAGCCAAGAAAAGGGGGTAATTTTCATGAATTTTATCACAAACAAAACACCTTTCGAGGAAAGCTTGTGCTTCCTGTTCTCGAATTTTAAGCGTATTTTGATTGCAAAAACTAAGATGAGAAGTTTTAATTTTAAGATTTAGAAACGCCCGTACGAAATTAGAGACGCGTGCTTTTACTTTAGCTATAACGAAGACCACGAATTAATTAATTGAAAACAGCTATGTTAAGGGTTTTTATAAACTTTGATTGTGACGTCAATTCGCACCGATAACTAATTCAGCCTCTCTTTACAGGAGGGCGCAAGTATGACCGAAGGCGTTATTTTTCTGACTTTCAGACGCCCTACTTGAGAACGTGGCGTGGGAATTGCTGACAGCATTTGTAACATACAATAGACAAAGTAGTAGATAAAATACAAAGTAGTACCATATTATCTCAACTACGCGACACTTTAAACAAAAATAGATTATTATTTCCTATGGAGCAGACGCTACTCAGCAAATGCCACGGTACTTATCAACTACGCATTAATAAAATGAATTTAAATTCTCGCATTATATAGGATGGAATTCCGAATTCTTACAGTATTACTACTATTCTAAGTATTATATGGATTCCATAACAATTGAAATATTAACAAATTAATGTATTTTTGCTATTAACTGTAATAATTAGGAGTAATTTTTTCCCAAGAAATTTTTTTCAACCTCACGCAGGATTCGAACCTACATCCTCTAGTTTACCGGACGAGTGCTTTGCCAATTAAGCTAAGAAGAGATGTAAGTTCGAGCGTTTAACCAAACATGCTTACAATCCTTTCAATTGAAGGTTTGATTGTAGGTATATTGAAATATACCTACTCTAACTAAATAATTTCCCTATGATTATCAATAATAATAACAAAAATACAATAAATCAGTTAGCTATCAGCTGTTACTATGCTTACACCCATGGAAGGACTTTAGCTATCTCCCAGCATTCACCAAGGAATAAGGGAAAACTATAAACAAACCTTACTCTAGGAGCAGAACCTAGGAAGTAGCCCAGGCCGTTAGCTTCCTTTAGCCAATGCCCTAGCTTCCGTACACGACCGTCACTCGTCAATGAGTGCGCATTCAAATAAAACAAGCCCCGCTGTATCTACTCCATCACATTCAAAATGCGAATCATTAACTCTCCCAATTCTATGTGACCTATTATTAATTCTACCGCCTGTAACGATAAATTAACCCTCATTTCCCTAAAACGTGTAACGCTACCGATAAATTTACTAGTTCATTTCCTATTTAAGGTATTATCCCACCTACTCTCCACTCTTTGTCCACCATGTCAAAGATGCATAAGTGATTATAGGTCAGCCCACTTTGTATGTATGTCCGGTACATCATATTTGGTACCTATATGCTTTTCCATGAGCTCTTCGGGCCAACATAAGTGTTATCTCCGCCCTGTTTTAATTCTTTGAAGCTGTCGAATCCAAGTGAACTTAGATAGCCAAGATATTTCACTTTTCTTTCTTCACTTCGAAGTTTTAGCGATCCAAGACCATCTATGTTCAAGGATCCTCAATCTCGACTAAGGTTAGCCCGAAGGCTATAAACCCCTTTCGTCCTCTAATGGGCGGATTAGGTCACTCCGCCTTAAATATTTGTGTGGCAACGGTCTCGTCACAGAATATACTTGACCGATTAATCCATCAGTGGATCAGGTAGGTGAGGAGAGATTCTTTTTTTATGAATGTCCACGTAGTGGCGGTGGCGATTGAGGTAGATTCACTCATCATGGTTCTTTTCTTTACTCTTCTCTCTTCTTTCTTCACATAGACGAGTATAGAATGCATGTTTTTTCCCCGCTCTTATAGCTTTCTTCAGGTTAGGTCATGCGTACTGGGTTTAAATCTCTTATTTTCTTTTAAAAAAAATCGTTATAAATCATATAAAAGGCCGAGTTTATACAATGCAGGATTAACGTGAATTTTTAAATGTGTTATAATTTGTAAATAAGAAATTTTAAAAATATCCTTAGATTGACGATGACAGATGTTTACATTGTTAAATTAATTATGTTTATTTTACATTTTGTCAATCTTTCAAACCATCATTCAGGTCTATGACGTTAGGAATTGATAGATAATATTCACCTGTTTTTTTTACTATGCTAGGTGAATTTGTAAGGAATAGGAAATAAAAAACAATGGTGTATGGGGCCAAAAATGTTAAACCAATTAAATAAGGACAAACAAATAATTACCGTGTATAGGACAAAAAAAAAATATTAAAAAGACATAAAAATAAAAACGGGATTAAAATTGTAAAAATATTGTTTCGATAAAATGAAATAAATCCTAGATTATTAAAACTGCGTCATAAAATAAAATAATTTATTAAAATTTATTAAAAGAGAAATGAAATCAAAAATTAAAGTAATTTTTTGGGGCTGCTATTATGTTGGTTGGGCCCGCACTGCAATGGGCAGGCGCCTGACACTCACCTTCGGAAGGGGGAGATCCTGCACCTCATTTCTCCAAGGGAGCCGGGTCCCATGAATGTAAATCAAATACGCCGCGAAACCAGTCATTTTGGTGCCATCTATGTGCTATTTAGAACATAGTTGTAGATAAAAAATCATAATTACATATTGCTGTGTACTGACTGAATTGAAAATGCAAAATGAAATTAAAAAATGAAAAAGGAAAAATAAAATTAGCTAGCTCAACGGATACAATTTTTAAAGGGCGCAAAAGAACAATAAACCTCAGAGTTACCCTCGCGAATTGAAACTTGAATCTAACCACGACAAGTAAATTGTGGGTGATAGAAATCTGACTTTCTTAATTACCCCAAAAATTAAAAAGGTTTAATTTAAAATAAAAGAACAGAAATTTTAACTCAACAACGCACGTTAATTAACAATCAAAAATTTATTATTAAAAAAAAAAAAAAAAAAAAAAAAAAAAAATTAAATATAATTTTGCAGAAAAAAAAAACAGAGAGTTCTGGCCTAAATCTAAAAACTGCACGTGATTCTAAATTACAATAGGACAACGCTATTTCCTATATCACAGCAAAAGATTAGTTAGTTCAGGAAGATATTTTTTTTTCAAAACAATCCACGTGGTTTCAAATTAAAATAAAATAAATTCGTGGAACACTAGAAATTATACAAAAATGAAAACTAAAAGCAAGAACAATGCTTCTATTCACCCAACCCGAGGTGATTCATAAATCAAAACAAAACAGCAAAATGGAAAAACGGAAAAATTAATTCTTTAAAATATAAAGAGAAAATTACAACTAAAATATATATCTTCCTGCACGAAAATAATAAATGATCTTATATCTACAATGTGCACACATCAATATAATAACAATTATTATAAAGCGAATTCCTTGATGGACAGAATAAAAGACAATTTAAATCAAATCTCTATATCAAATGAATTAACAAAATGGCAGTAAAAATTTAAAAATACAAGTACTCACGCTAACGTCTACCAAGAAACTCCTGATACAAAGTCCACCGCTGCGTATAACGCAGTCGTACAATTCACCGACAAAATCTAATAGAATAAACATAAACTATACATGATAAACAATAGACATCTTAAAGAGTGATATTAATTTAAAAAAAACTTAACACTAAATTAAATAAATCAAACAATTAACTCTTTACCTAAAATTATACAAAAATAAACATTATTATGAAAATTTCTCGATACAATGATTCAGCAGTTTTAAGCAAAACAAATATGCAACATAAAATACACTCGCGGTAAATGGGTTGCCACAGCAATATATAAATGTCCGCTACGTGAGGTTACACTGTATATAGCTTATAGTACCTTTGCGGTATGTACGTATCTACCAATACCGCATAAGATATTCACCTCTCTACTCCGAGTTCCTCTAGCGTGTAATAAGAGGAGCGAACGGTTACGGCATCGGCGCTTCACTCGCCCAAAATTGTCGACAAACATGCGCCGGCGTTTGTAACAATTTAATGGCCGCGTCATTATCTTCCTCCCAGATAATTAAGGGTCGGCCGTTCTCTTTTCGGATAAACGGCCTCTTAAAGGCGGCCCAGACGAACCGACGGTGCATATTCGATTACGAGCGTGTGTTGCGCCTGCTTTACACCGCTAGGAAAAAGTTTATACGAAAGACGATTCGGCATAACGTAAAAAAATGTAAACTAAAATATGAAAATGCGAGAAATATAAGCATGAAATTGCATGAAAATTGTTATTTTTCTGTTATTTACTTTCCGCCAACGTTGTATCCGCTACTAGGGCACCTTGTGCCTCTAATACGTCAGTAAATGGACCGTAATCAACCGGGGTATTCGTGCATCGAGCACGAGTTCGACCTCAAGCGCTACGCCGCTTCGGACTGCGAAATTTCCATCCAAGTGGCAGTCAGTTGAAATGCAGCCTGGGGCTACAGCCGTCGCTAGACCGCTCTGCCCCAGTGAGGCGAAAAAATTGATGCTACGCAAATAATGTAATTGGAATCGGCGGCAAAAAGGTACACGAACGGGTAAATATCGTTATCGAACGAGATCAGCATGTTATCTGCTACAAATCGAATTAGTTCTTTTTTCCTGGCAGGCAAATTCGTAAAAAAATAACAGTCTGGAACCAAGTCTTGAGCAGTAGGGGCATGCAATTGAACAAAGAAAAAGACAAAAGCAATGTCTGCATGCTGAAAAAAAGGGCAAAAAAGATCAACTACAAATGGAGACGGAATAATCAATAACAGGCTGCCTCTAATGGAAGCACTTACAGAAGATGACAAATATTATAATTCGGCAAATATAACTAGATAAGATCATGTAGGGAAAGGAGAAAGGCATAAAAGTTTATTGTAATATAATAAAGGATATTACAAGACGTCCATAAAACTAAATACAAAATTAATAGCAATCATACTTTCAATATACCAGAAAATCGTTAATGCTATATGGTTCAATTTCACAAAGAAAATGAAACAATCTTGTCCTAAAGGTAGGAAGTGACTCAATCATTTTTAATTCTGTTGGCAGCGAATTATAAAATTTGAGGCAAATATAAGTAATATTTCGTTGAGTTAGTGATAATCCACAAAGAGGATGGCAGTAGTCATGCCTATTTCTTGTGGAGTAATCGTCTAGTATCGTATTGTGAGAGAAGAGATGTTTGTTTTTAAAAAGAAAGAGTATAGATTGAAATATAAAGATGCCGTATAGGATAAATAATTTATTTTTCTTGAAAAGATCCCGACATGACGGCGCAGGGTTCAATTTATTAGTGATGAGCGAAACGGTGATTCTTAAATCACGTCGTGAGTCGTGAATGCGATTTACAAATATCGGTGATTATAAACGGTGATTGCGATCACTGTATTGACTCATCGATATCATATCTTACTATAATCACGTATAATCGTGTGTACTTCTTATAGGTTAGTAAGGTTAGGAGGTGAGGAGTTTTCTTTTCGCGTTAGAGTTACCATGCACATTTTCGGTTTTGGAAAACAGTTATATATCAAAAGAAAAACTCAAATTTATATTTTTACAAATTTGTAATAAAAATAGCTAACATAACTGCAATGCGAAAAGCAAGGATGGATACAAGTTCTGAGATGCATTACGTAGTTTGAGAAAATACAGACAATTAGATCTATAGAAATGTTTTTTATGATTTTTAAACTTGATCTTATTTTTATGTTTTAATAACAATTATAACACAGCATTAGACAAAGTAACATTAAGTAAGTAACATTTGACTTAAAGTTGAAAAATTTATAAAATTCATATAAGAGGAAAATATTGTAAATCTACATATTTCTGTAAGGAGAACATTAATGGAAAGATTTGTATATACACTTGTTTTCAAAAATATGACAAATAGTGAATATAAAAAATGAAATCAAGTTAATTTCATTTTGTAACATTTACAATGATAAAACACAGATATAATTCTTAAAGTGAGCGAAAATTTAAAAAAAAAAGCTGTGATTTGATACTACTACCTACAATTTAATAAAAATACTTTTGTTTTTGAATTAGTACTTTAAAATCAATAATATAAATTTAATCTTATAACACAATATCCCCTCTAGTAGCAAGATTTAAATTTCTCACAATTATTCTTAGTAACTTCAACAGAAAGACATCAAAGTAACTAATCTTGTAATCTAATCACACTCTAATACAAAATCATTGGTAATTTCGTTTTCCAATGTTGAAGTTCCTAAAAATAATTGCGGGAAATTTAAATTTTACTACTAGAGGCCATTAGACAGTAAGTAAAAATAAATACACATTCATTATATAGTTGCAGATATAATATAATTATATAAAAGAATATCTATATTTATTTGAAAAACATAAATATATTGTAAGAAGATAACCTCCGTCATTTCTAGCTGATGTAATAATATGTATGTTCATTCATCGGTTTGATATATTCCATTTTCAATAGGCAACCGGGAATCGCAGTTTTAGGGTCGTTAATTCACCGATATTATTTGTTCACTTGCCAATGGCCAAGCAGTGATCGTCAATTTGCTTTTCGCAGTCGCGCCTCGCCGTTGATCGTTACCGCAATCACGAATCACGAATCACTGCTTTTAGAATTCTTCACTCACGGTCGTGATCCGTGATTCTCCAATCACCGTGAAAGAATCACAGTTCGTGAAATATCGCTCATCACTACAATTTATGAATGTCACTGCTACCTCCCAACAGCACAATTCCATAATTGAGATGAGGATAACAACAACCAAAATACATTGTGCGAAGAGTGTGTGTGTCAACCAGGTCTCGCAATCGCCTTAATCTAAAACTGATACTGCTTAATTTTTTACAATGACATCAATATGCTGTGTCCATTTCAAGTGGTCATCTACAGTGAGCCCTAGTAGACGCATTACACTTTTAACAGAATAAGATACATTATCTATTACAATTTCAGGGAGGTATTTCTGTGATTTGGTTTTAAACAAAATTACTTCTGCTTTACCTTGATTAAGTTTGAAATTGTTCACATGCAACCATTCTGTAAGACTTTCTATGTAATTAGAGCTTGTACTTGTAATGGCGTTTAGCGTATCACCCGTCACAAGAAAGGAGGCATCATCGGCATAGTTAAAAGTAGACAAACTAGAATCCACCATCGGATATTTGACAGCATAGATATCGTTGCAATACAAAATGAAAAAAGGGGGCCCAGAATACTACTCTAGGGAAAACACCTTTGGTTAGTGTTATCTCCTTTGATCTAAAAGTGTTGCGAATTGTTGTTGCGAATTACTACTGACTGTGTTCGATGAGATATATATGAGCGTACCCATGACAGTCATACCTCTAATTCCATAGCATTTCAGCTCATACAATAACATGTGATAATTTATGCTGTCAAAGGCCCTGAACAAGTCCAGCAGAAAACCACAAGCAAGTTTTCTCTGTTCCAAACCCGACAACACCGCTTCAATGAATTCGAAAAGCGCTGTTTCAGTGCTTTTACCTTTTACAAATCCGTGCTGAGACTTGTATAACAAATTGTACTTTTGGATGAAATCTAAGAACCGGTTATAGGCTAATTTTTCGAACAACTTGGAAAAGCTAGGTAAGAGACTTATAGGCCAATAGTTATTTATGTCATTATCACAACCCTTCTTGTAACAGGGAACAACCGTAGCATGTTTTAAGTTATCTGGAAAGCATCGAGTAGAAAAGAATGATTAATAATATAACAGAGTGGTTCAGTAGAGGACTCCATACATTTCTTAATAAAACGTGTGGGGATACCATCCATGCCAGACGACGTAGATCCCGTCAATCCCCCAATAATATGTTTGAGTTCCTCAACACATGTGCTAAAGAAGTAAAATGAGTGAGGATTTTTTGTACTTTTATTTGATCAAAATTGGACCTAGCTAAAGAGACATTTTCACCCGCAAAGATAAAAAAACATGGAATCATGTGGTTAAAAAAATAATGAAAACAGAGAAGATATGCGTATAGATCTAGAAGCCAGGAAGATAATAAAACGGTGGACGAAATTCCAATTTTATTTAAAAGTGAGCGTAGAATAAATTTAGGTGGAAGGAGTTATAGCAAAACCTGCAATATAGCTGGACATATGCAATTTGCGAAATGGAGCTTTTTTTCTCCTCCAAGGTTAATATTGTGGTCCAATCATTTCTACTTGAAATATTCCATGTCAAAGTTGAAATTGACATAGCATATCTGTCAAATGTACTGCAACGTTTTTCAATTCTTAAAACGTTGTGGGGGGGTTAGAAAAATACACAGGCGCTATATTTAAATTAACTTGATTTATTAACGCACTTATAGACTACTTAAAATCTATTAATTAAGATCAAAATAAACAATAAAATTGAATCACTCACTAGGTACTTACTATTAAAAATCATTTAATTACTAATGTCTTAATTTATGTAAACGATTTATTTGCAATGATATTTATATCGTACGTACTAATTCGCTCGTATTTATTTCCACTCGTTATCCGCACTATTCAACTCGTATCGACTGACTGATCGACCAATAACCACGCGCTTCTAGATTCAGAGAATCTAGAAACACGCCCTAGATGTGTCCCGAACAATCTCTTAATCCCGGCGCCAGATATAAAATAACGCGTGGTTATTGGTCGATCAGTCAGTCGATGATTATTCTCTGAATAATCAAGAATCTTCGACCAGTACTGCCCTCTGTCATTCCTCGTACGTAGTTGCTTATTCAGCTACGCGAGCGCCATCCAGGAGCGCCCATCGAAACCGCCAGTTTAAAAATTGGCGCTCGTTACAGTACCATTAAAAAAAAAAGTAGCAGTGAAAAGCCTTACTTGTTCAAACATGACAAAAATGTTTTTAATAAAAGTGTTTGTAATGAGATTTAACGTTCATCTACTGAGATATTCCAACGCAAAGAAAAGAATTTTTTGCAGTTCTTTTTGATACGCCTCTGTAAGTAATTTTAAATGTTCGATTGTGTAGTGAGTGTAGTGTCTTGACAAATAATTAAAAAAAAAAAAATAGTAGGGGTATTCAAAAAAAAAATTATCATTTACTCGAAATAAATACGTTTTACATAAGTACATACATTTCTGTGTGCTTGCCTTCTCTTGTTAATCCATTGACATTATGAAATGGGCTATTTTTTATAAACTTCTTGTTTATAATTTTTTTTTGTTTATATGTAAAGAAGACCAAAAAAATGCAATTTCTAGTTGCACAAAATGAGACCAACGAGTTTTCCATTAAAAACTCTTCACCATGTTTGAATTTTGAACTATTTTAGCCAAAGAAGTGACTTTATGCTCAGCAATATCAAACAAAACATTTTTCTTTTCAGCATTTTTTCGAACAGCCGAATCTATACTGAATTTTCCAGCATATCTAGCATTAAGAATTAAATCCTTAAAAAAAATCCAATATAGGTTTAACTTTTTGGTACAATAGAGATTACAATATCTCATTCTATATATTATCTACTAGAGCATTAATTGATTCAATTTTTATAATCTACCCGATTAAACTCTAACTGTAACTAACAGTTTTCCTATTTTGCTCAACTTTTCTCATTAACCCAATAACTATTTGGCATTACACACGTAATTTTTATTTGATGAAAGTGCTGTTAAATTCCGCGATACAGAATCAGGTCATATAAACACAAATAATTGCCAATTATACGAAAATTAAAACAGTTTCTTTTCGTCGGATATCATTAGGGCTTAAGGAAGTATTATTACCGACCAATTTGCATCGATATCGCAGCGTATAAATTCTTCTGATTAATACGCATTAATAACCAATTTAGTTTTACTTTGAGACTTCGTTAGCAGCCGGCAATTTGTCGCTTAAAACCATACGCTTTATCGGGCAATTATTAATCTGAACGATCCACTTTCCTAATAATTCCCGTTACGTCAGTTGTAGGGTGTTCCGTTCGTGCCTTTATAGTCATAGAATGTGAAAATTGGGCGTGTGTGGTGACAGATGTTATTGATGTATAAGTTTCTTCACGTCACGTGGGGTCATTTACATTTTTCGCTGTTGTGTGGTAATGCGTTTCTGACATTGTATTGTAATGCGGTTCTTAATGCGTGCGTGAAAGATTCGGAAATGATCACGGCCTACATAAAATATTCATATGTAGGGGATACGGTGCGGGGTTACGATTACACATATATCAAATGTGATACAGCCATATTTGATACTCGAATATGGTGTATACTACATATAATATTCGGAATAATGTAACGGTTGGTATACACTGATGGATGAATTAATGTAAAATTACATTAACGGGCTTTGTGGTTATTTGTGGCCATTAGTATACGTACACATGTATAACAGGCGAAATATAGATAAAGTAGCCAACTGGGATAAAATGGCTATCGGTAATATATCATCATTTAAAAGCGTCACATACTCAAAAGCCAACTAAGCTAGTGCAGTGGATGCCGTAAGACCACACAAACCTATTATTGACTTTCCTAGAAGACCTTAATGTAACGGAACGGGTTTTCTTGTCTAAAAACTTTTGGGGTTGGCCAGCCCAAATGCAAATAAGACAAGCCAAAATTCCGTCTCGCAGACAACCCCTCCTGCTCTTTTGACCGGCGAGCCACTGCTGAGAAACAAACTTTTTGTTCGGTAGCGAATGGTTTTAGTAATTTTAGCCAAAGATGTTTCCCAACAGTGTTTTCCACCGTCAGCCGAAGCAGGGCCGTTAGTTAGCCTAATGATTGTCGACTTACCCTTCCCGTCGGCTTTCTCTTACCGATGATAACTTCCTCTCCAACCCCTTTCTAAGGGTTCAAACTGAACTTCTTTTAAATAGCGAAATAATAGAACGACAATTAAATAAATTAACAAGTGAACAAAAATGAACAAAACACAATTTTGTTTTAACGAATTTTTGTGACAATTAAGTTAAGCTAATAATCTATGAATTTAATAAAGTATCAAGCAAATGACAAAACAAAACACAACTATTTAGATGAATTTTTTAGGCTTTTCTTAACAATGTTGATTAACTTAAATTCTAGTAATTCTTACTTCCAAACTATTTATTAAGGGAGAGAGAGAGAGAGAGAGAGAGAGAGAGAGAGAGAGAGAGAGAGCAACGAGTTACGGTTTTCACGTATTTGCTTTGGTTAGTTTTAAGCAGAAATTTTGAACATCTTACCGGCCGATGTGGGAAAAATAATTCTTCTCGTAATCCAAATTTTAAGGCACAAAAATTTAGGCAAAATAAAAGGGGGGAATTTAAGCGGTTTTAGTACCGAAATCACTAATCACCTCTCGAGGAAAGCTTTTGCTTCCTGTTCTCGAATTTTCTTAGGCTCAATTTTAAATGCAAAATTTTAAGATGAGAAGTTTTAATTCTAAGAATTACAAACACTCGACGAAGGGGGACGCGTGCTTATTCCTGAAGCTAAATTGAAGGATCGCGAACTAATTAATTGTAAACCGCAATGTTAAGGGTTTTTATAAACTTTGATTGTGACGTCAATTCGCACCGATAACTAGTTCGGCCTCTCTTTACAGGAAGGCGCAAGTATGGTCGAAGGCGTTATTTTTCTGACCTTCAGACGCCCTACTTGAGAACGTGGCGTGGGAATTGCTGACAGCATTTGTAACATACAATAGACAAAGTAGTAGATAAAATACAAAGTAATACCATATTATCTCAACTACGCGACACTTTAAACAAAAATAGATTATTATTTCCTATGGAGCAGACGCTACTCAGCAAATGCCACGGTACCTATCAACTACGCATTAATAAAATGAATTTAAATTCTCGCATTATACAGGATGGAATTTCGAATTCTTACATTAAGAACTTCACCTCCACCAAATGATTAGTTAGTTCATCAGTGCAAACTATTTGCCGGCAGGAGGGTGCTTTAGCTCCACTGCTTTGGTCATGTGGACGACATGCCAGATTCCTTGGCACATTTTTGAAGCAGATATTTTAAATAAATTTAATTAAAAATTAAAATTTAATAAATAAAATTAATTTGTCTTTTTGTTTAAAGTTGCAGATCATTCAGGCAATTTTAACATTGGATTTGTATGTGCGTCTAGCGCAAGCTATGTTTGCAATATAGTCAGATGGACTGAAACGCCTCCTATTTCTTCCTTTGCGTTTAATTTTAACGCATTAGATGAATATCTGCGAATCTTATATACGCAATCGTATAAGAATACATACTTCTTGAAACCGCGACCTTCCCTTAGTAAAACCAAGCTGTTCGCATTCGATTATTAAACGTCAATCAGACATCAGATAAGAAGCTCGTACGTTGCGAAGTGATGGATGGAACGAGAGCCCACGGCAACAGTCGACTAAACGCGCGCGTGCACCTGCCGCTGGGACCACCGTGTTTAACTCATCTGCTCTGCGTGTCGGCGCACAGTCTATTCGGAAATTGATCGGTAGTCGATTGTGTTTATTTTCAACGGCGGACGCACTATACGGTAGACCAGACGCGATTGCGATAGCAGGCAGAGTCGCGATTGCGATTAACCCATTTAATAGTCTTATTTTCGTACTGCTTACTGATTGCCTAGATGTAATCTTCTGCGGTGCGTGAAAGACCGGCTTCACGTCGATATAAATATCATTATGTTACTTTTTTTCTTATGTTTTCCATTTATCTCACATTGTATATCGTTTGATTTTGTTTACTAACGTACTGCATTGTACATACCTAGGGGAAGGAGCCTGGTTATGAGATACTTTTTTGTGAAGCTGATCTCGGCCATATAGCAATATTTATCTTTGCTCTCAAATTTTTCCAAGACATATTTATTAATTAACAATTATAATTAGAACTCAAGAAACTTTTAAATTTCAAAAATTTTTTGGAAAATTTCAAAACAACGATTTCATGAAACCCTAACCTTGATGTGAGATGCTGCGTATGCTTCGAATGAGATGATTTCTCATATCTGGAGCAAACTTTATTTTATATAGAATAAGTTTGTAGGGAAGTGTAAAAGCATAAAATTCTCAAAATATATATAATGTATTATTAAAGACAACGAAACATCATCTTTGAAACATAATTTGTATGGCGTCCTTCAAGGCTCTGTCTTAGGGCCCATTCTTTTCATTATCTATGTTAACGACATCAATGATTTTATCAATTTTAAACACATAGCATATGCCGATGATACTACCATTTTAATAGGTCATAAGAAAATAGAACAACTTAGTGATCTATCGGAAGAATCTCTTAGGTAAGCTGAATCTTATTTTGCAAGTATTAATTTGTGCCTCGACAGAGATAATACACAAAAAAAAAAACGTCTTTAACTTAAACCCTTGCATGGATCACTCTAATTGACTTGGGGAGCACAGGTGGATGCCTTAGCGGCTCGGCTATCAAATGTCATATAGTTTTTAAAAAATTTAAAAGGTGTTATTACTTCCGATGTCTTGTTGATGGCATATTATGCTCTTTTCCACTCAACTTCGGGCTCTGGTGTCCTCCTCTGGAAGGGAAGGAAGAAGGGAGAGGATAGGGGGCGGGATTCGTATATTACTTTTAGAGAAGAGAGTAATTAGAATAATTTCAAACATCAACAATAGAGATTCTTACAGACCCAGATAAATAAAACTACAATTATCGTAAGTAAAAAGTTTTTCACTCAATTTCGGGCTCTGGTGTCCTCCTCTGGAAGGGAAGGAAGAGGGGAGAGGATAGGGGGCGGGATTCGTATATTACTTTTAGAGAAGAGAGTAATTAGAATAATTTCAAACATCAACAAAAGAGATTCTTACAGACCCAGATAAATAAAACTACAATTATCGTAACTAAAAAGTTCAGCTGGATAGGGGACAAAAGCACAGATTACTTAGCACTAGTAAAAAAGAGATCCTAAACACTGATACTAACAAGAAGCAGTCTAAGTTACTTACGGTCTGCTTCATACCGGTAACTTATGAAGTTAACCCAAAGAATATATGTAGTTGCAGTAAGCAAAGATTTGCCCTTGTCAAGTAGTAGGTGTATTACTGTTTTATTAATTAATTCTAAAACGGCTATCACACCTTCATAATTAATACAAGCTATTTAGATTACTTGTGATAAGGAAAGAGTATCATTAATGCACGTTCACTAAATACCTGATATATAGAAGGTAATGGTTTGCTATAAGTATACAGTATAATTACCTTAAATTTGTTGTTCAACTATAGGTAGTGTAGGAAACGAGGAAGTTTAGTGAATATTTATTAACTAGCTTACTGTGTACTCTGTGTGAATAATTGAAAACGAAGAAAAAAAAAAGCTCCACAAATCTTCGATTATTTATGCAACCGCAACTATAAGTACTGCGTACCGAACAATGCGTAATTCAAAATTGTTTGCAAATAATTTTTAATTACTATTCAGTGTGCTGTAGTTTCGATTGCATTAATAATCGAAGATTAAATTCGCATTTATTTTGCTAAAGATGGTACATAATACTTATTACTTAAGAAAAAAGAACAGTATTATTAGTAATAGTTTTATTTTTTATAGGAAAAACACAGTGATTACCTGATATGAATGAACAACAGTTTTTTTTAAACAATTCACAACGTAATGACTCATAAAATATATTCCTTAATAATGAAAAAATTAAAGCAATAATAAAAGATTAGGTGAATGAGGCCCCCTTGAAACGTTATTTAGTTATGAAATTATTGAAATCTAAACAAAGGACAAAGAGAAATATGGCTTTGAAGTACAACTAATAACAAACAAAGAAATAATATACCTAGGCGGTAAACTTGCAATTTCTGTTGGTTCTTTGCACTGGGCGTTGTCTCGGCGAGTTCATCCTCTGTCGGCGTACGTGGCGGTTATGTCCGGTGATCGCCTCGAAAACGGCTACTTCGTCGGGGCATCCCTAGCTGCAGGTGGCACTTGGACTGTTGGATCACTCAGCTAACGGCTGCATGCACATTTTAATTTAACCAGCGGGCGCAGTTATCATCACAATGATGGGGAATTCAAATATCTCACCACGTGGTTTAAAACTGCAATCTTGAAACATCCGATTGCTTATAGGCTCGGTACTTTTTCTTTCGCTGGGATTCTTTATACGGATGGGGCCTTGAGTTAACCCACCCGGTATTTTTAATGTATTTGCGTTCCAACTGGCCTACAATGGTCGTACTCCTTGGCCACCCTTTTTCGACGACTTTTTCTCATGTCCGTAACTCTTACTTGACGCTAGCACACGCCTGCGCGCGTAGCCGTCTCGCGGACTATTTCATTACTCCGCCGCATTAGCCAATCAGGAATAGTAAAACAATCACGGGGTGGCAGCAAAACTCAAATAATCACAGTTGTGGCAAGTTGTTACCTATTTAAGAAAATACATGAGTTTAATAGCGATCAGCATTGTTGTTACTTCTATTAACCATGTGCTGTAGTTAGATACAGTACCAGTAGTCATAAGTAATACGTTACTTACCACAAATCTGTCAGGTACGCTGTGTAATAGCTGTTAATAAAAGCACTATTTACAGTAACAACTTGCATTCAGGAACTGGGTTTAGTTGCATGTATTAATTAACGAGAATAGTTCCAAGTAAAGCTTTATCTATTGTAAATATTTTTTTTATCAAGTAAACACTTTACTTAGCCCATTTTTTTATCTATCTATCATTTTTTTTATCTATCTATATTTTTAAATTTTATAAATCTCAATATTGTACTATTCCATTTAAAATAAAAAAGTTGGTATCAACACTCTGGTATACTAGAAGTTCTAGGAAACTAAATATATTTAGCTTTAGTAGATCGTATGTACTTAGCTATGCAAGTTTCAAAATTATATTGCTACTTAAAAAATTCAAATGAGCGTTCGGTTTTCCTTGTCGTTCTCATCATTCTCCCACACATTTTCACATTAATTAAGCGGCTCGGTAAAGAGCGTGCTTTTTGTTTTTTAATCGTAAAGCTCCGCGGTCGCTCGCCTGCTGTGGTGATGATGCTAATGTTTCTATTTTTAGTAGTGCGTCTATTTAATTGTATTTACCGGATAAAATAACAGCCATCCTCATTAAGGTTGGAGTCACGGAAGGAGAGGACGTCTAATTGTAATTGCCTCAAAAGCACTGAGGTAATTAAATTATCATGGGCGGAACACATTATTTGAAATGTTTCGCTTTTTTAAAGTTTTAAAGTATATGTAAGTGACTTTCCGGTATGTATGCATCTGTATTGTTAGTTTTTTCAGGGTTTAAATAAAAGGATGTTCTATGATTGTTCGAAATTGGCAGTTTTATTCGCATGTGCAGCTTTGTAGCCTTATGACATCCTAAGTGTTGCTTACGACTTCGCTCACATGAATTTTCGTTTTCAGTAAAATTGTTATTTTTTCTATGCATCACTGATATCTTTAGGAATAAATATATATTATTATTAACGAATAAATACTGTAAAAAGCTTGCAATCTTTGCATATATTTAATGCAAATTTCCTAACAATATACGGCCGTTTGCGCTGTGTGTGATTAATATTTTAATTAGCTAATCAACGATTAAATTTAATTATGAATTAAATATGAAGAGCATTGCACGGAGCAAATCTAATTATTGATTAGTTAATTAAAAAGTTTGTGACAGAAATATAGGTTGGTAGTGCTTTAAGTTTAGTTTTTTGCTAAAAATTGTATTCCATCGTAATGAAAATTGTTTCTATATGAATACGGCATTTCAAGTAATTGTTGGAATTTAAGCTGGAGAAACTTGTTCCAGAATTAGATATCAAATAAAGACGCTCGATTGCTTCTTTTGAAAGAACTAATCGAAAATTAATATAATGAATGCTGTTTTTTTTTCATTCTGTAATTCTTTAATTGATTTATTTTGATAATGCTCCAGTTTTGTTTATTGATCTGAGCATTTAATTTATTAGAATTTTGTTTATTTGTTTTGGCTAATACTGTCTTTAAAATTATTTTGTTTTAGCATCAAATTTCTTTCTTATATATATTTTTTTCCTTTTTTATGATAAATGGTTAATGCATGTAACAATAATTTTAATTTAAAAATAAAATCATGATAAACATGTTTTTTCTCGTCAAAGTGCGAAGGAATGTATTCCAAACGGTTAAACGATTAAAAGAAGTTACAATCTGATAATGTAGTTACAGTAAATAGAAAACAATTCCGTGTAACATACGTAAAAGCTATGAAACAAATACAAAAAAAATGTTTAAAAGTTAATTTCTAGCACTGAATTACAAATTGTTGAAATAATGCAATTAAATTAGTATCATAATAAAATTGAGAATTTACAGAAAAATATCCCTTTCTTTTGTTTATTCTAATTAATATTGAATTAATCTTTGTTATAGGGTACTGGAAGTATCGTTTTGTATAATGTGCATTATTAATAGTTCCAAGAACTTTTGGAAATGAAGCGATTTGAAAAAATCTTGCTGTATTCTTCTTATCTATCGGATATTTTAACATTTCTATTTTTGTTATAAGGTCTAGGATAATAGGTTTTGATACACGAAACTTTCTCTGAAATGTGACGTCATCCATTCTTCAAGAATGAATGTTGTTTTTTGATGCATTGCTGTTGGAAAGCCAAATTCTACTAAATTTATCAACCAATCGTTCCATATCTGGTTCTTACTATAGCCTCAAACACATTCATTGTTAGTTCCACACAGTAACTTGAAAAATAGGTAAATGAATTATTTTTATTTGGAAGTTAATTTTTGATTTACCTTGGGCTTCCTAACAATATTGTAAAAGCCTGCCACTGTAACACTCCTTGCGCATCACTGTCTCTTGCAAATCTTTGTCCTCAATTGATTAAGTGGTAGCGATTTCAATTTAACAAATCACAGGTATTAGTATTATAATCAAGCGAACCCAGCCGTATAAAACATAATCCAAAATAACCTATAATCCCCTAACCAACACATTGCACTGATTGTAAATATAAAAACTAACCTTATATCAAACTTTATTATGCGATTGATTCTACTTAGCTATGATAAACATATCGAATTAAGGATTTAATTGTTAGTTAAGCAATCGGTGCAAGGGAAATCAAAATTTAATTACAACTTAATCACGAACGGTGCAAACGGCCCTATGTGACTATATAATTTGCTAAATAATTTTTACTGTAGGTACTAATATCAGGCATATTTGATAAAAACCATTCGGGTAGATTATGACCTTCAAAGAAACAATAGATGCTCGTATGAAGTAGAAAGTTCTTGTAAAACTGCCCATACGAAAAGTAGTTTTATTGTGATTTGCTCACACCTCAAATATATCTTAGAGAGCCCTTTGAAATCAACCCCGTTTTAGATAAAACACGATATCCGTAAATTTTGGAAGAAAGCCACTTAATATAGAAAGAAAAGGAGTTTTAAAGTCAACGCAAAATGCGTAGGTTCAACATTTTTCGTATTGTATATAAAATTAAAAACAATAGAGATT
This sequence comes from Protaetia brevitarsis, assembly GCA_004143645.1. Taxonomy (NCBI): domain Eukaryota; kingdom Metazoa; phylum Arthropoda; class Insecta; order Coleoptera; family Scarabaeidae; genus Protaetia; species Protaetia brevitarsis. Next base: position 148,717 of record RXPK01000035.1, read on the forward strand.
GATTTATCATTCATATTTCGTGATCAACAACGGTCCTAAAACAGAACCTTGGGGCGCGTCGGCGTTTAATGGGAAAAGATTTTGCCCAAAAACCGTACAGCTTGGAATCTGCTGCTAAGATTGTTACACACCAATTTAATCGCATGCGCTACGCATTGACTAAATGCAATACCGTTAATCAACATGTATTAAANTCATAAATTATATTTAAAAAAACAAAAAACATATCTAAATACAGAATTGCAGAGAAAAAAATTACAACCGTGGACTGAGATCTGGACCGAAACAAAACCCTGCAAATCTAATTACTACCGAGGACAATGGCACAATCCTCAAACAACAACAGACAAATTTGTTTAGAAGAAAATCCTTTATCACTGTCTTAATTGAACGAGTCAGGATTTAAAGTGTTATCTTCTTAGACAAGGTACATACAACATAGTACAGTACACGTTATATTATACAGGTATGGCAACACCAAACTGACCATACTTATAAATCTTCCTTCTTTTTCAAAATAAATAAAATACCATAAACAATAAATTTGTTTGTAAATAATATCAAAGTTCTACATAACTTTTAAACTCACTTAAATACGTAGTTTTTAATATTAAAATTGTTTAATATTTTAGGTCGTAAATTGTCTTGCCTGAATCAAGATATCACTACATAAGGTATAGCATGTCTAGCAAAATAACTTTTAATTTTCTTAAATTACCATTTGTAGTTGTTAAGCATTATTTAATTATTATTTATTCAAATCTACTTCTTTTTCGTAAATTTACATACCTTGCTAAATGATTTAGTTTTTACAATTTAAACATATTTTGCCAAAAGCTGGACATCTATTAACATATGGTTACCTCGCATTTTAAGCTTTTTTATGTTTTCTTTTGGGATGTAGTGCGCTCTGGTGCTGCGACCTTGACAATATTTGTCTATCCATCCTTTCTTTTCCAATGCATTATTCTTTTTCGTTTCATATCTTCAAGTGATGCGAGCAGCTTCTTAATTATACAGCATTCGCAAAGCGTTTTCTAAGGTGTCATCCTTAATTCCATATTACCATTTGTTTTAATTAATTCATTCTTCAATTCTTCCTGCCAAATTCACAGTTATTTCGCTTGATTTTTTAAAGATGTAATGAATTGTTCTATCGTACTTGATCGTTGGGCGTGCGAAAAATTTGTACTTTCGTACTTAGATTTTTCTTTGGGATAAAATATTCTTTAAATTTTTCTTTAAGTTCAATCTGTATGCTTCTTTTGCGAAGTAAATGATTATATATTTCAATTGCACCTCACCCATGTGGTATATAGTTGTGCACATTGTATTTTTCTCTCTTTTTTGTTCAACTCTGTGCGGTGGAATAAATTTTCAAATTTTTGCTTCCAAATAGCCCATTTTCTTTACTTTCTTGTAAATTCAATATAGTAATTTAGTTTCCATTTTTCACTTTAATTTTCATTTACACTATTTTAACACTTTACTTTTATTTTAACACGTGCTTTTACCCTTTGAATACTTGTGTCGCAGCGGCGATGTCTAATATGACGAGCTGATTTAAAGTGTTTATTTCTCTAACAGGTACATACAGTATTCTACAGGTACGCTGATAATACAATGTTAGGCACACAAATGACATACTATAACAATCACAAAAAACCACTGGTTTCAAATTAAACGAACTAAATTACTTTAAATGGTGGCAAAACAAGTAAGATTTAAAAATTGAAATTAATTACAAGCACAATGCTTCTTTCACCAAACCGTGGGTTTAACTATAAAATACAAATTTTAAACTAGAAAACGCAAAAATTTTTACTCTAAACTAAAAAATACCTTCACAACAAATATATAACTGATCTTAATCTAATTGTGACACAAAAATTACTACAATATTATTTTAAGAGGTCCTTGATGGGCGAATAAAATATCACTTAACGCAACAAATGTTTAGAAAAATGTAATCCCAAAAAGGCAGCAAGAATTAAAATAATATGTACTCACGCTTAAACATCAATCTCAACTCCCTTGCAAGTAAACACATCGTTACATATATCAAAACCTGCTGCACTCGCAACGCGAAACGCCAACGAAAATCTAGAATATACATTTGAACAACATAAACAATACTTGTGACGCAATAATACAACTGAATGAAATTAATTTCAACAACTGAACATTAAAAGAATAATAAGATCAATTCAATTACAAAATCTTATACAAAATAAAATATTATAATAAATATTATTATTCTGAGAGAATTTTCCGGCACATTGGCCAAAACAAAACTCAAAAACAAAAATCACCTGAATTACAACCGGGTGCCAGCACAGCAATAATCGAGATAGATAGAAATATTCGAATATCCTAAGAGCGTAGCGAATATTTACCTTACAACCAATGCATCGAATAGTGCGACGGTATTTATTACACTTAGAAACAAAATTAATAATCATAAATAAAAATACTATTATCGTAAGTAAAAAGTTAAGCTGGATAGGGGACAAAAGCACAGATTACTTAGCACTAGTAAAAAAAAAAGATCCTAAACACTGATACTAACAAGAAGCAATCTAAGTTACTTACGGCCTGCTTCATACCGGTAACTTATGAAGTTACTTATAATAATTAAACTGAAGTAGTTAAGCCAAAGAATATATGTAGTCGCAGTAAGCAAAGATTTGCCCTTGTCAAGTAGTAGGTGTATTGCTGTGAGTGAACTATTCTATAACAGCTATCACACCTTCACAATTAATACAAGCTATTTAGATTACTTGTGATAAGGAAAGAGTATCATTAATGCACGTTTACTAAATAGGTACCTGATATATAGAACGTAATGATTTGCTATAAATATACAATATACTTACCTTAAATTTGTTGTTCAACTATAGGTAGTGTAGGAAACGAGGAGGTTTAGTGAATATTTATTAAGTAGCTTACTGTGTACTCTGTGTGAATAACTGATAAAGTACAAAAAAAAAAAAGTTCCACAAATCTTCGATTATTTATGCAACCGCAACTGCGTACCGAGCAATGCGTAATTCAAAATTGTTTGCAAATAATTTTTAATTACTATTCAGTGTGCTGTAGCTTCGATTGTGTTAATAATTGAAGATTAAATTCCCATTTATTTTGCTAAATATGGTACATAATACTTATTGCTTAAGAAAAAAAAGCAGTATTATTAGTAATAGTTTTTATTTTGTATAGGGACAAACACAAGTGACTACTCTGATATGAATGAAAGATATGGTTTCACTTTAACAACAGTTTTTTTTAAACAATTTACAACATAATGACGCATAAAATATATTCCTTAATAATGAAAAAATGAACAAAGCAATAATAAAACATTAGGTAAATGGGGCCCTCTTGAAACGCTATTTAGTTATTGATATTATTGAAATCTAAACAAAGGACAAAGAGAAATATGGCTTTGAAATTACAACTAATAACAAAGAAAGAAATAATATACCTACGCGGTAAACTTGCGGTTTCTGTTGGTCCTGGGCGTTGTCTCGGCGAGTTGATCCTCTGTCGGCGTACGTGGCGGTTATGTCCGGTGATCGCCTCGAAAACGGCTACTTCGTCGGGGTATCCCTAACTGCAGGTGGCACTTGGACTGTGGAATCACTCAGCTAGCGACAGCATCCATACTTTAACTTCACCAGCGGCGCAGATATCATCACAATGATGGGAATTCAATATCCCACACGTGGTTTAAAACCAATCTTGAAACATCCGATGTTTAAATATGCTTTTTAATATATTTGCGTTCCAACTGGCCCACAATGGCCGTACTCCTTGGCCACCCTTCTTCGACAACCTTTTCCCACGTCCGCAATTCTTACTTGACGCTAGCCCGCGCCTGCGCGCGTAGCCGTGTCGGGGGCTTATTTCACTACTCCGCCGCATTAGCCAATCAGGAATAATAAAACAATCACGGGGTGGCAGCAAAACTCAAATAATCATAGTTGTGGCAAGTTGTTACCTATTTAAAAAAATACATGACTTTAATAGCGATCAGCATTGTTGTTACTTTTACTAGACATGTGCTGTAGTTAGATACAGTACCAGTAGTCATACGCAATACGTTACTTACCATAAATTTGTCAGGTACGCTGTGTAATAGCCGTTAATAAAAGCACTATTTACAGTCACACTTGCATTTAGGAAACTGGGTTTAGTTGCAGGTATTAATTAACGAGAATAGTTCAAGTAAAACTTTATCTATTGTAAATAATTTTTTATCAAGTAAACACTTTACTTAGCCCATTTTTCTCAGTGTAGTATAGCCATAACTTTGCTTAAAAATTTAAACGTCAATGAAAAAAGTTGATCCAACAACATACTGGCAGCTGTTCTCAACACATTTATCATCTTCGATGCACAATAGGTACGCAAATGTAATAAACTGCACGTATGTAAATATACAAGCATATAGTCTTATGCATCGCATGTCGAAGGATATTCTCCAAAACGATATAACCGTCCTTCCAGCGGAAACTTTTATAACTTGATAAATAAAAGGGACGAAGAAAGAATCTTTGTTTCAAGGAATACTTCGGCAGCCACTTTACTCGAAATTAAATAGGGTTCAGCTCGCGGAAGTTACCAAATGCGAATAAACCAATTTAAGTTTGAAAGAAACTCAATTATCCCATGTAGTGATAAGATAATTAACCGGCAGTTGGAGAGCGCCAGGATTTTATTGCGAATATTTGAAGTTTTACCCTGGAACGGGTCTGATGGGGAAATAAGTTTCATTCGTCGATATTGAAGAGAACAAGTAGCATATAGAAATAGTTTGAATATAATAAGTAGGTATAGTATGAGTACCTATTGTACTATTACCATCACTCTTAATGTCACAAGTTGTCTAGGATATTGAGAAATAATTATAAAGGTTAAAAATCGCTTCAGATTATATCTACAAGGAATGAAACGTGATTTTCACTTATTGAGTTGAGTATTTACTTTGAAGATTGTGAATGTGTTTATGCCTGTAACACGTATCATATGAACAAAACTAATTATTGTCTATTTTTTAAACGAGGGAGTGACGTAAATAATGAAGAGAGCAAACCATATTCACACAACACAAACGAAATCAGCGGCATCTATGTTATATACTTCATATTAGAACAGAAAAATAAATGTATGCTTTGAATACGAATAGCTTTGTAGTACATACATCACCGAAATTACCTTTTCGGAAGCAAATATTGCATACATTTTCAAAATTGATTTCTGATATAAGTTCGTTCTTTCGAAAAACGTATCGCTATGGTACATACTTAAGATGAACCATCAAGTTTAGTAGATGTTATTATTTTATGTGCACACCTGTTTGTCAATCCAGTATACAGTGTGAGTCTGTAATCTGGAATAAATTCAGTAAAGCGAACACAGTATTTTTTCCGGAAATATGCTCGGACACGCCGATTAGTATTTTAAATTGCCCACTTTTTTCATCTGAGAAAACTTTATACAGCGTTGGGACACGCTCTACTCTACTCTACTCTACTCTATTCCCTGATCCGCTTGAAGCTGATGTCCAGAATAGAAACATCTGGTTCCAACAAGACGGCGCGCCTCCTCATTCTGCAAGATCCTGTGTCGCGTAAGTTCTAGATGATCGTGTTTCCAGGCAGAATGGATTGGTAGAAGAGGACCTTTTTGAAATGGCCAACGGCAGGTCTCCCGGATTAAGCACCAATGGGACTATTTCTTATGGGGGTACTTGAAAGGCAAAGTTTTTAAAACCAAACCGGAAAACATTGAGGTGTTGAACGAACGAATAAGACAGGAGTGTAGGTTAATTTCCGCTGAAGTAATTAGAAATGTTCAAAATGAGTTTCGGCTCCGTTTAGGGCATTGTCGGGAAGTACATGGACAACATTTTGAACATTTATTGTAGAAGAGATATGATTGAGGTGAATCAGATTTCTTCATTTTTCGAATTAGTTATTGTTAAATATCTTTTTAATGACACGGAATAAAAACTTGCAATTTGGTACGCATGTGTAATTTGATATACCTTTAAGAATAATTATAAGGGCTACCATTTAAAAAAATTGTCGATGACGGCATATCTCAAATTACAACTATTTTAGACGTAATTTAACATATTGCTGTGAACGAACACATTGTATTCGCGAGTGTTTTTTTTAAGATGCACAGATGTGCATATTTTTATCCGTTTTGCCTTTGTCGATGCTTCGTGGGAGTTTCCACAGATTAAATTTTTTTATTTTTAAATAAGATTTAGTTAATGAATTGATTGGTTAATTATTTATTTAAATGTTCAGTTGTTTAAATTGTTTTCACTCTTTAATATATTTTTATTTGTTCATGTTAGCTCATGTTCTTTCTTGTAGTTGTTTGCTATGATCATTGTGCGCTAGGTGTAGCACACGCAGCTGTTATATTATATATATATGCGATTGTTTTAACTTTCCAAGGCAGTTCTTTGACGAGATACCGAGTAAGTACATGTAAAATTATATTGTTAGCTGCCATTTTGGTATTTCATTTTGATTTTAAGTTTTGTTGCGTTAATTTTGAAATTACCTCATCCATCAAAGAACTCATTATATAATAATTGTATTTAATATTTTTGTGTACACAAATTAGATATAGGATCATTTATTATTTCAGTTCTGGAAGGTATATTTTAAGTTTAAAGAGTTAATTTTTCGTTTTTCTTATATTTTGCTGTTTTGTAATTTTTGTTAATTTTTGAATAGAAGCATTGTGCTTGTATGTAAGTTTTTCTTTGGTAAAGTTACTTGTTTTCTCCACGTTTAATTTAGTTTGCATTAATTTTTGAAACCACGTGGATTTTTGTTATAATAAGGATTACCTTCCTGAACTGTTTTTCTTTTTGTTTGTTGAACGGATTTGCATTGTCCTTTTGTAAATATAGTTCTAATGCAGGTTTTGATTTTACCAGGACTTTTGTCCAAGGTTTTATTTTTCCTGCGTAATTGTAATTAACATTTTTTTTTTAAATAAAATTTCTGATTTTTAATGTCATTCAAAATTTCTGTTCTTTTATTTTTGATTGAACCTTTTCAATTTTTGGAGTAATTAAAGAAAGTCAGTTTTCCTTCACCCACAGTTTACTTTTCATGATTAAATTCAAGTTTTAATTTGCGAGGGTAACCCTGAGTTTAATTGTTCTTTTGCGCCCTTTTATTTTTATCCGCTGAGCTAGTAAATTTAATTTTTCATTTTTATAAATTCATTTTGCATTTTCTTTGGTACCTTCAGTACACAGCAATATGTTTTATTTTAACTTTCCTAAAGCGTTCAAGTAGTATATCTTATGACACAAATACTCCAAACTGTGGTACTTGTAATGCTGCAAACTTCTCTTAGACCCCTCACCACAAACTGCACTAAACGGACGTACGTTTCATAGCAAACTATCATTCATCAGCGAGAAGCAGTGAATGCAGAATTTGTAGTATATCTTATTATTATTTTAAAACAAATACATACTTTGAGAGTCCTTTAAATTAAAATATAGAAATCTCCAAACGAAATTTTGAATTTCAGACACTGAAACGTTGAATGCAAACGACATTTTTTTGTTCCTTTTTCCCTTTCAAGTTCGCCCTACGGGCTCGCCGTCTCTATACGCACGACGAGCGGCAGCGCGCAGCAGAGACGAGGGATATCTCGGCCAGTAGAAGGCGGGCGGCCGTCCTGCACGAATAAACGTCTGTAAAATATTGAACATGTCCATGTCGGCCGTTCTCTCTTGCGATGGACCGGTTCGAGAAGATATAAGGAGCGAAGCGGCGATTTTAATTTTACGCCTGTCACATTCAATCGTTTGCGACCTCGACGCTGCACTGCCGTTACAATCAATGTAATCAAATGTCCTTCGTACTGTCTGCTATTGGATTCTCATTTACACTCGTATGTATAGAGTGCCGTCTAAAGAATCAACACTTGCGTCGGAAAATAAATACGTACACTGGATCAAATAAGTCTCCATACAATCGATAAGATTTGCAATTTACACTTTTAACTTAGTTTATGCCATTGTATATCGAGTAAAAATGTTGCATAAGGTATTGAGGAAGTTCATAGGCACATGTTTCACACAAAAGCAACATTTTAATCTACCAATTACGTATAAAAGAAATATATATAATAAAATGATATAAATTCAAACACCAAAAAGTTTCCATACATGTCTAAATAAACACATGGTTTCCGATTATAAAGGGGTTTATATTTTGGAAAAATTTTAAGTCCATTTCCAATTTATAATGTCTAAAAAATATAATTCACCACTCACAGTCTTGAAGCCCTGGGGGTGCTGGAACACCGAGCCGCTGAGAAGTGTTGTCCGAAATGGTCACCCACCAACAACCGGTACCGACATATTGCTGCCACTCGCCAAGCATTAGCAATAATGCACCCTTCCTTCTCAGCGGACCTGTCGGCCTGGAAAATGGTATTTAATTTAAATATTAACATTGCCGCGTTCAGAATAAGTAACTGTTCGCAAGTGTTTAGGAACTGTTAACAATTCGTCTCAAAAACACAACGCTACATCAATAAGCGGTCGCCATTTTGTGTAGACGGATACAGTTACTGATATGTACTCTGAACGCGGCAACTACACACCGGCGGTGGAGATTTTTATTGTATTAAGATGAAGGTACCACAATCAATTCGAAAATTAATTGTTAGTTTAAGCCAACATCAGGGGCAGTCATTCGGAAAAATACAACAACAAACATGTGAAAAATAGCCAGTTCGGTAAGCCCACTACACTAATGGAAAAATCCAAAAATAAGTGCGCCTCTTTTGGGCAAAAATGTTAGAAGATGAATATGGGCTGACAAGTAGTACATTAAACTGTCAAAAAATATTATGCGAAACCGGGTTTTACGGAGAGAGTTCCTAGGAAAAATCGTTTTAAGTAAAAGAACAAGAGCTTCGGTTTACATGGAATCTGCCATGTAGGAAGTGAGGTATTCAGCAGAAATATTCGGGGGATTATGGACC